>VDFB02193867.1:428004707-428054059 GCA_007258455.2 Sequoia sempervirens
CCCCACACAATCCAATGTCTACTTCTTTTGCACATCTTTTCCATCTCCTATCCTTCCTCATCATTCATCTATCCATCTTATCATCCTCCCAATTCATCTTTTGATTATTTGGATAACTATCCCATCCCTGAGCTTTGCCATCATCCTCTGATCCAATCCAACAAGTCTATCTTGTCCCATCGTGTTGGTCCAATAATTTTATCCGTCCCCTTATCTAGGGTCATCTCATCATCTTTCATCCATCACTTGCCTTTGGCCTTCTATCGAACTATGTTGCCCCTGCGCTTTCACGTAGGCAAGGTCGATCATTTGATCCACCCCCAGGGTTCCATCATCGGTCTTTCTCTTCTATCCATCCACTCCTCTATCATTTATCATCTATCATCCATCATCGATCTATATTGTCCTCTTTTCTCCTATTCTCCATCCTATCTTGGTTATCCATTGAAATCTCCATCATGGTTTGTCGTCAGCTTCCACGTAGGCAAGGCTAATCTTTGATCAGCCCCTGAGCCCCTAGGTCGCTAGGATGTGTTAGTCTCATGTCTTGTGTCATGTCTCTTGTGTCGTGTCATCAAGCTACACCCTTATCTAGCTGGATCTTAACAAATGAAATTCACTTGAATCATCAAATCCAATCAGTTTTGAATATCCTGCATCATATCAATCTTTTAATTTAGTATCCATCATCGATCTCAATAGGATGCATCCTTCCTAACAGACCTCATCAATCCCATCCATCCCCTTGATTGATCCTATGGCAAAGGACATTTGAAATTAATTATGATCTTTTGATGCTTTTGGCTTTTGTTTATCATTTGAGCTCCCTATCATCACTTGTCATGGTTGCCTTGATCCATCATATCATGGTGTGCTTTGACTAGTCAACATAGGGGTGTATCTTGATCTTTTATGTCTTCTTAGTTTGTCCCCGTGGTACCCTCAAGATCCCTAAAAGATTCACTTTGTGTTACGTTAGAATATGTGTGTGCTTAATGGTTATCCCAATCCCCTATGCTTAGACCAAGGTCCACCATGACCTTGGGGAATTTAAGGATAGCCTTCTTGTTGTTGTGTTTATTTTATGCATTAGACACTAATCTTCCTTGGTTACACATACCCTAGCACCAGGTGTCTTATGCTATAGAAAAAATCAGTGCTTTCCGACGATGGAGAAGGGAACCCATTTGGATTTCATTTCCTCTTCATCCCTCTCATCATCAAACTCCCCCATCCATTATTCATCACTCTCCTTCCCAATCTCTTATTTGTCTTTGCATCACTGTCTTCTTCAGCCCCGCATGTCATCCATTTTGAGCACTCATGTTCTCTTGAACCCATGTCCCCTTGAGGCATCCTTCATCCATAATTTTCATCATCTTTTTCCTTCCCTAATCATTCAAAGGGCTTAGTGGGGCATCTTTCCCAATCAGCTCTGCATCTTCTTCTAGGTTCCTGTTTTAATATTAGCGAAATGATGCTGCCATGCCCACCATCCTTCATCCCTAATTTTCATCATCTTTTTCATTCCCTAATCATTGAAAGGGAATGACTTCTGACATCTTTCCCAAATACAACCATCTTCTTCTAGGTTCTATGTTTAATATTCTTTGAAATGATGCTGCCCGTGGCTTACCATCTCAAGAGGGGAAAAATGTAGATGTCCTAAATTTGGACACTTAATTTGTCAAATTCATCCCCTTTGGGTCTTATTTTTGTTGGTAAGTGGCACTACTATTATTTAATTAATATCTTTAATTCTACCAAATTCCCTGAATTATTTAATCAATACCTTATCCTCTTTATCCTCCTTCCATGTTTGAATTAAATAAATATTCCATTTATTTAATTCCCTTCATATTTCTCCATCTTTTATTATCTAATCTTAATCCTTCTTCTAATCCCATCATTAGGATGTGCACATGCCTAATCCTTGATTAGGATGTGTCACATCCTCCAACTTTTGCAAGTTGGCCTCTAATCTCTCTTAGCCACCTAACCCCCCTCTAATCCTTCACTAACTAGCCTAATCAACTTCTCAAGGAATTTTTAATTCCTTTATCCTTCCAAGGAATATTAAATTCATTTTTCTCTTCCCCATGTGATATTTAACTTGTCACATCAAGTCGCATGTGGGATCTAACCCTCTTCTAATCTTCATTAATTAATCTAATCAAGTACTTGCACCATCCTAATCACTTAATTGAGTCAACCCTATTAAATGCTTTTCTTTTTTGACAAGGCATCTCCCTTCCCCATGTGAATTTTTAATTCACTTTTTAATCCCCCAATGCATTTAAGGAATTTTAAATTCTTTCCCATCTCCCCATAAGAATATTTGAGGAATTTTTAATTCCTCAATGTCCTCTCACCCACATGGGGACAAGGACCTCCTTTATGAGGAGATCTTGTTCAATCCCAAGGTACTTTGTACCCCCTCCATGTCATATCTTCTCCTTCCACCTCATGTCCACTTCACCTTTTAGGGCTATATCACATGCCACATGTCAAGATGTGAGGGCTTGTGAGTTCTCAACTCACCTTAGCCCTACATCTTGATATTTGGTGGCTCAATCTTGGCCATCCATCTCCCTAGGAATTCCAAAATTCCTATAAATACCCCTCTTTTCTCTCATTTTGGGAGAGATCATTTTGCTAGCCAAACTCTTGCAATTTTATTTCTAAATCTATAATTAGCTATTTTCATGTTTTCATCCACTTGCACTCATCCTCAACATCATTTAGCTTGCATCTTGTGCCATCCAAGGAGCATACACATCAAAGATTGAAGGGCCAACCAAAGGATCAATTCGAGACAATGTATAACGTTCCATTCATTGCTTTTATCTTGTGTTGTTTCCAACTTAGGCTAATCTTGAGGTGTAGGTTGTTTTGGTGTTTATTTGTACTCTTTTACTTGCTGCTCTTTTTCTAACGCTCACATTCGACCTATCACACCTACAATGATGGATTTCCCAATGAAGGAGGCATCGGTCTAACCGGAGGGAACTCACCATATCCCCTAGCCGACAGTAAGGAGTCTTGCCGACAACAAGGAGGGCTCGATAAGAAGAAAAGAGTTCGGGGTAACATCTCCTTGAAACATTATACTCTCCTCGACATCAAAAATGAGCTTGCTAAGGGATTCTAAGCCTCATCGTGATGTCATGCCGAGAGGGCAAAGTCTTCTAGAAGTGAAATGGAAGGGCTCTGGGAAATAAAAGAAAACTCGGGGAGATGTCTTCCCAAGTACGATGGTCACGCTGAGATGGAGATACTTTGGGGTGACGTCTCACCGACCCGATAGTGTCTCACCGACGATTTTCCATGAGATGGGCTCGGGAGGACTCCGGGTTGAATGCCATAACTTCTTGTTGATATAGAATGAACTCGCCAAGAGAATAGGGGCTTTGCTATGAGGTTATGCCAACTAGCGACTATCTTGCCAATGGTCTTTATGGGCTCGATATGACTTCTCCAGCTTGTTGAAAGGTCTCATCAACTGATCCACACTACACCAATAGCTGTGAAGAGATATAATCACATCGGGGAGACACGATTAATGTCTCACTGACATGTGATTCAATGTGGACCACTTTTGACCATCGGGAATCATGCATGGCATATGTCTAACCAATTAGAAGGAGCTAAGGTGGGCCATTGACCGATTGACTGTCCCTATGGAGAAGATCAATAGGATGTAAATGACATGAATTCATTTTGGGAGCAGAAGGCGATGGATCGGCTCGGGTGGTGCGAAGATCTACAAGGAGGCCCGATAGTGCTTCGAGAAGATGTTCAATGTGCAAAATGGGTCTAGAGTTTGAGGAAGCTCAAAGGAAAGAAATGACCGTGACTCATAGAGACAGTTGTGGTGACCACTGGCAGAGACAGATCAGTATTAATGGTGAGATTCTGGAGCATTCAAGGTGGCCCCTATGGAGTTCAAAGATGGATACAAAGGCCTAAAGTAAATGCTACAACTGAAAAAGATCTAAAGACTATCCCCAGAAAAATCTCTCAACCACATGGACAATAGGGATATACATTCAATGCAGCATGGACTCTTTTCAAAAGATCTGAGGGCCGACCCTCCTAAAGGAAGATATTTTATAAACCCTAATGCAGGGGACAACACATTCCTTTTTGGGTACTATATATATGGCATCCTGGCCTCTTTGTAAAGGGTTAGAAAAGAAATATAGAGTTAGAAAATTAGAATTTAGAATTAGAAAATACAGAGTTAGAAGATAGTCTTAGGAGAAATAGTCATAAATTAGAAGAGAAAAGTTAGCTAGAGGGGATAGAGTTGCATCATAATTATTTGTGATGGGAGCCTCTTTTGTCCTCTTAGTTAGGAGCCAGACTCAGAATAGATGAATGTATCTTTCAGTTTTCTTAGTGTAAATGAAAACAATTTGGAGTCAAAGATTTTCTGTACACTGGTGATTGTGCTAGCTTTGTAAATGTTGCTTATCTATTTCACTAATAGTAGAAGCAACCAGATCTTAATCTACTTCATGTTGTGTTCTAGAATGGTGTTTGTCTTGAGTTAATCATTTGATTTGAGAAGCTTTCAAGGAATGAAGTTTGATTTTATGTTTTTTTGTTTAAATAGTAACTTTCAATTTGTTGTTGAAATCAGCACTGTGAATGAATGAAACTGTGTCAATCACAAGTTAATTTCATTCTGCAATTTTAGTATCATTCTTTTCTATTCCAAATCCCTAATCTATCTTTTTCTATTTATTTAAAAACCTTGGTTAAAGTAGGTTTAAATTCATGTTTCATCCCAGAACAATCTAGAAGCTCAACACCAATAGGCCCCTTGAATAGTACTGTTGTTTTGACCACTGAGTAACATTAGCATAGTTGAGAACCAACTACAAAGACCTTGGGAGTTAAGACATCCGTGTGTTGCCTTTCTCTTTCAGGACAAACAAAATAGCAATATTTGGTTTGCATGTTATTGTGCCAAGACACATGTCAACAGGAAACTAGCTCTAGAAGGATGGCCAGAAGGGAAAAGTGGATAAAGTTGGGTTTTCCTCCCCAGAAAGGTCTCACAAAGTTCTGTGGTCAGCTTAAAATCCACCACCCCTAATAGAACTCAAGACCCCAATAAGACACAAGAGTCATAGGACTAGGGCAACCATCATACCACCCTTGTCAGCTCCACTTACCCCACCAGGCTTTTCACCAATACCCTAGTGGATACCCATGAATCCACCACCGAATCCACCTCAGCTACCATCATAGCTGGTTCAACCCATCCAACTGCTAGCTCAACCACCACCACTGCTACCAATGGAATTTTTTCAAAATAATCCCTCTCCATTAGGGATTATTCTTGGAGGTTTTCACGATATGCCTAAGAATCCTGAGAAGTTATGTCCCAAGTAAATTCATGGTGAATCCAAGAGTGCTGAAGAGCACATACAAGCTTTTAAGGACACTTGTACCAGAGCAAAAATATCCCACCATGATGTAGTTTGTAGGTTGTTCCCTTATTCCTTAGGGGACATGGTGTACAACTGGTATCTAAATCTTCCACAAGGTTCAATACCAGGTTTGGAAAATGCCTTCATCAATACTTTTAGAGTCTATGTGGATCCAGCCCTTTTGTATCATCAATTTTCTACCATTAGGAAGGAGCCATGTGAATCCTTTCCCTTGTTCAATACCAAGTTTCAACGAATGTACAAGAGGCTGCAGGATCCCTATTTAGTTACTGAGAATAGTTCCATTCATGCATACTTTAGGGTTATATACCCTTTGCTAGGTTTGCTCCTACAAAGGACTTATCAACCAGTTGATATTGATTCCCTATCCAAAGTTTATCATTTGGCTATCAAGCTCCAACAACAAACTAATTCTCAACAAATTTTGGAAGGAGGTTTTCCTTTAACAGGGTATCAAATGTCTAGCCCAACACCTTTATTCAATATTGTCCAAGGGATGTCTCCTCATTATGGATCCATATCTGAGTTGCAGACTCAACCTCTTGTTCCATTCTTTGCCAATGAAACCCCTAACTCTCTTCAACAATCACAGGTTCCTCAAGGTTCCCATGGTCATCATAACCAAGTTGGAACACCAAATCATGGTGGTTAGCCGCCTCTGGCTAAGAGTGTAGAGAGTGAAAAGATAGTTCAACTTACAACTGAGGTAGAGACCTTGAAGAAAACACTGTCTCAAGTTACAAATTATATGGCCCAACTTAGGTTGAACCCTTCTTAGAACCAAGGTAACTACCCTAATCAAAACAGCAACAACCAAGGTACTTATCAGAACAACAACAATTACAACCAAAGGGGTTATCAAGGCCAAAAATCCTCTAACCAAGGCTATCAAAATCAAAATAGGGGATACACCCAAAGGCTAAATAACAACCACCAATGGAACACAAGACCAAACAATGGTGGAGTTGTTGGTGTAATTAATATTTAATTACACATTTTCATAAGTTTACTTAGGCATATTTAATTCCTAAGTTATAGGTTTTATCCTTATTTTGTTGCTCAAGATAAGATTAGGTTTATGCATCTTTGCTTTTATAAAGCAAATCATTATCTTGTAATTAATGAATTCCTGAATAATATTATGTTGCACATCCTTTTGCAACCTCTCTGCTTTTTCTGATTTTCTCTTCTGTGGAAGGTCTTTTCAGTTTGCAAATCTGATCTTAGTTTCTAACATGGTATCAGAGCCATGATTTGCAGCCCCTTAGATTTTTGAGAAAATCATTGCAGAGCCCGTTTGGGGTTCTTGAGGGTTTCATGCCTTGAGCTTATTTTTGAAGCATTTTGGATCAGATCTAAGCATTCCATTGAATCCAGAGCTACCGTAATAGTCAGGTTTTCCTTTTGTTTCATCGAAAAAGGCCTCCGTTTGTCAAATCTATGAGGATTTGAAGTTTATGAGGGTTTCCAGATCCAGAGCATACATAAAATTTTGGAGCGTTTTCAGCCCAAACGGACCTCACCATCATATTCAGAGTGCCCAAAAACCCCAAAATCGACTGTCAAATCGTCAAAATCGGACACAGTGACTCTGTGAGGTAAATTTTTTTCATTTCTGGGTCATACGGCCTGGTACGACATGCAATCCAAGAATTTTTTTTTAAAAAACTAGAGTTAATGGATGCCACCATCAGTTAACCTCTAGCAGTTAATTGCTAGTGGTTAATGCTAGCGGTTAGCCTAGCCGCCATGCTTAACTCCAAACCCTTTTGGAGGAGTTTTGGTATTTTGGGCATAACTTTTGCGTCCGAACTCGGATTTTCGAAAACAAAATATTGTCTGAAAGTTGGTTCTAAGAACTATCCAGTAGTGTAGTTTAGTTTACAATATTTTCCTATTTAAATTATTTTTTTTATGTTTGAATTCAGATGTTTATTTTGGACTTCCAAGCTCATAACTTTTTGCCATGATCTCTGATTTTCATCTTCTTTGCAGCATTGGAAAGATATTGAGGAGCTCTATCTTGATGTCCATTCACTTTTTTCTATATCTATCCCAAGTTTTTTGTTATTCTAGATTTGTCCCGATGGGTTTTTTGGAGATTACTTGGATGTTTTAGTAGTTGAAAAGGTGAAACCTGAATATTTATACTTCATTTCAGTACCACATCATGTTATTTTTTGTTTATGCATGCATTAGCATTCTCTCCTTTTATAATCCTTGGGTTATTGTAATAAATGAACTATGATAAAGTTCCATTCAGTAGGTTTCTTGCATAATAATTTGATTAGAGTGTGCATGCACTTTGATCTCCATATTCATCTTGTTTTGATGGCAACTTGTATGGGTTATCTGGTCTCTTAGTTTCTTTTGGCCACATTTCTTGTCTTGCTTGACACATATCGGATTCATCGGTTCACACTTCAGTTGAGAGATTATGTTTCTTGATCCTCATTGGTTCAGATACTTCTCAGTTTGAGGGCCATGTTTTTATGGTTAATGTTCCAGAGTCTATTTTTGGTACTCCTTCCCATGGAAGAGTTTCAGTCACATTTTGGCATCGGCATCTAGATACGCGGCTTCCAGATTCTTTCATTATCTCATCTATTGTTGCTTCACAGATTCCAGGGTTGTTCTAGTTTGTGAGTTTTTGAGTGTTCCATGGCATCAGGTCTGCTATCACATTATTATGATTCCATTTTTGGTTTCAATTGTAAACAAAAGAATCTTTCCTTGCTTACCAGATTTTGGTTCCAGTGTTACTCTACAGAGTTCTTCCAGTGCTTCTTTGCAGCAGTTATCTCATTGTAGGGGGGTTTTGTCCCACTGGGTTTTCCTTCTCTACTTATTCTTTGCATTTGTAAATGAGTATCTAATCAGGCCTTATTGTCGAGACTCATCTTTGCATAATAATTTGCTTCTCCCTAAGTTGCACTTATGGGGGGTGTTGGTGTAATTAATATTTAATTACACATTTGCATAAGTTTACTTAGGCATATTTAATTCCTAAGTTATAGGTTTTATCCTTATCTTGTTGAGCTATCTTGTTGCTCAAGATAAGATTAGGTTTATGCATCTTTGCTTTTATAAAGCAAATCATTATCTTGTAATTAATGAATTCTTGAATAATTATGTTGCACATTCTTTTGCAACCTCTCTATTTTTTCTGATTTTCTCTTCTATGGAAGGTCTTTTCTGGTTTGCAAATCTGATCTTCGCTTCTAATAGGAGTCCCTCACAATTATCAAGCTAATGAGGAAAGGTCACATACTGCAAATGTGGCTGATCTAAATTTTATGACTAACTGGTGCAGGCTGCATGATATTGCAACCCATTCTGAAGTAAATTGCCCTGAGATGGAAAAGATGGTCAAGATGGCACAAGCAGATGCCAAAAAATTCCAAGGGAATCCTCACAAATAAGGTGGCTCAGTAGATATAGCAATGACTTATGCCCTCTTTGAGGAGGAACCTTCATTCCGAAGACAAAGTGAGAGTGAACCAGAGGAAGATTCATATGATGCCCAAGCTTTTCAAACAAAAAGAGGACATTTCTTAAGAAATCAAAATAAGGGTCCATTCACTACATTAGCACCTTCTAATCACATGGTTCCTCCAAATCAAAATGTTGATAACAATCCTCCTTCACCAAAAGGTCCACCTGACTTCCATAATAGAGGTAATTCATTTGGGGTTGTTAAAAGTAATGCAAGTTATGATACAAAATTTGATATTGTTTCTGAGATGTAGAAACAGAAAACTTCTCTGTCATACTTTGACATCTTAAAATGGTGCCCTGCTCAAAGGGAGATAGTGTTGAAAGCTTTAGAACAAGATGATAAGTCAAAAGGAAAAATCAAGGTTGCGCCTACTGCAAACATGAACGCAGCTTTGTACAGAAGCAAGGTAGGTACTCCATTTCTTTTAAGTTTAAGAATTTGTGGAAAGAATCTACATAATTTTCTGCTAGATTCAGGACCTTCAGGAAATGTCATGCTATTTTCTATATGTAAGAAGTTAGGATTGAACCCTGTTCAAACAAACAAGAAAGTTATCCAACTTGATAAAACAGAGGTCAACGTAGTGCGGGAATTAAGAAACATACATGTGCAAGTAGGATCTGACCCTAGGATCCTAACCAATATAGACATTCAGGTAGCAAACATTCCTGAGACCTATGGTATGCTACTGAGCCAAGATCTGATGAAAAGTATAGGGGGATATCTCTCCCTGGACTTTTCACATATGTGGCTACCATGGATGGGAGTGCCTACGCAAATTAGAATTGAGAGTGAGCCTCGCCTCAAGCATATCATCATTGAGTATGATTCTCCCAATGAAGTAGCTTACTTTGAGGTTGAGATAGGGGTTTATAAAAGAGAGGAAATTTTAACCTTCTCAGTTCTCAAATCTAAAAACATTTCAATACAAAAGTTCCCTGATCCCTTGATCAATGGAAATCAGCAAGCCTTGATCAGAAAGCTGCAACAAGATCAATTGGTTTTAGGCAAAGATATTGATTTGCAAAGTCTTCTACTCCCTAATTGGTGTAGGGTACATTACCAAAATCACTCTGAATTGACTTTTAAACCCTGCATTGAGATTTTAAATCATGTTTCCCAAGCTAAGGAAGCTAGCTTAAGTCACCCTGAGACCGTTGTGAGTCACTTCTCATTTGAAGCCAAGGAAGCAACAGTGTTAACCAGGGATAGGATACCTTCAGAGGAAGTTCTTTCTCAAATTGAGCATACCCCAGATATATTCCTGAATTAGCATATTGATGAGGAGCAATCCCAAGGTTTGTTTGACACCCTTGCAACCACAAATGAAAAAAAACCCAAGGGATCAACCAAAGGGAGAAGTAACTATCAGGAAGATGACCACAGGTTATGTGATATTACTAGGAAGGAATTGGAAAGCATACCTAAAGAACCTATAGAGCATCCTTTCCCTATATTTGATGTAAAACATCAAGGAGCCCCACCTCTGGCTAATCCTATTTGAATTCCTACAAAAACTTTGAAAGAATCAACCCCAGCTTATGATCAGTTGTGGACCCTCACCTTTGATGGATCTAAATCCAAAATTGGTTGTGGTGTTGGAATTGTATTAACCAGCCCGAAAGGGAAAACCTTCTTTACTTACAGGCTACAATTTGGATGCACTAACAATGTAGCTGAATATGAAGCTTTAGCTCAAGGACTGATGTTTGCACATAAGAATAAAGTCACTGCCTTGGTGGTCAAAGGAAATTCAAAAATAGTTATCAAGCAAGTGCACAACCAATACACATGTCACAACAGATGATTGGCGGCATATAGAAATCGGGTATGGAACCTGATTGAGGACTTCGATGTTTTTGGGATTAGTTTGATCCCTAGAGAAGACAATTAGATAGTTGATTCATTGGTTGTGGCTGTAAGCACCCTGGAACCTATGCAAGGCTCCAAGTTTAAAAGATTCTCAGTGGAATTGATATCCACCCCAGCTATTCCTAACAATATCAAGAATTTTTAGGTCTTCAATGATGATCTACATATCCTTGCTTTCCTAGAAAGTTCAGATGTTTTTGAAGGAAAAATCATTGATGGGTCCAATGGGGATCAAGAAGATTGGAGCCCTAGAAAGAATCTTTGATTCAGACCCCAGGGCTCAAGAGAAGATATCAGTTGAAGATAAAGGAGGCGAATATGAAATGGTTAATCTAGTTGATTTTGGCCCTAAAAGAAGTGTCTACATAGGAAAATTTTTCCCTGAAGTAATTAGAAAAGATATATTGATGGCACTTAAGAAAGATATTGTTGTAATAGCTTGGGGGTATAAAGACCTAAAGACATTTGATGCTTTTGTAATGACTCATACCATCCCTTTGAAGCCTGAAGTTAAGCCATTTCGATAGAAGCAGCATCCTGTCAACACCTTGATTGAACCATTTATCTATAAAGAAGTTTAGAAGTTACTTTCTGCAAGGATAATCTTCCCTATACGCCATTCAATGCAGGTGGCTAACTTAGTTCTAGTCTGCAAGAAAAACAAGGAGATTAGGCTATGTGTCGACTTTAGAAACTTGAACAAAGCTTCAAAAAATGATAACTACCCACTTCCTTCTCTGGATGAAGTCTTGTAGACTGTCAATGGGTCTCAGATGATATCCTTCTTGGATGGTTATTCTGGATATAATCAGGTGATCGTCAACAGTGAAAACAAGATGAAGACGGCCTTCACTAAAAAATGGGGAACATTTGCATACAGAAGGATGATATTCGGTCCGATAAACACTGGAGCAACTTTCCAACGTGCCATGGACTTAGCATTCAAGGATCTAATTGTCAAATGCATTATTGTTTACATGGACGACCTGACAGTGTTCTCCAAAGATCAACTGAACCACGTTGCAAACTTATCCAGAGTTCTTCAAACATCCATCTAGTATGGCGTCTCCCTGAACCCCAGAAAGTGTGTGTTTGAAGTTTCTAAAGGCAAGCTTTTGGGACACATAATCTCTCAGAGAGGAATATCAATCGATCCAGATTGAGTCAAGTCCATTCTGAAGATCACCAAGACAGGAACCAAGAAAGAAATGAGGTCTTTCTTCAGGAAGATCAATTTCATGAGAAAGTTTATCATGAGCTTTGTAGAAATCGTAAAGCCTCTAAACAAAATGATGAAGAAAGACACCAAGATAGAGTGGACAGATGAGGCAAAGGACGCATTTTCACAAGTCAAGCGATCCATTTCAGAAGCACCCATTCTCACTAGCCCTTACTACTCAAGATTTGTTTATATCTATTCTTTTGTCTCTGAACACTCGTCTATAGCTGTATTAACACAATGAGGAGAAGAGTCGGAGGAGAGGCCGATCACTTTCATGAGTTCTCTATTCAAGAATGCCAAAATTAAGTATCTGCTTCTTGAAAAGCAAGCTTTCATGCTGGTTAGAGCTGTCAAGAAGTTTCGACATTACATCCTTCACAGTCAAATTATTGTTGTAGTTCTGGATGCAGCTGTGAAGTCTCTACTCATGCAGAGCGAGCTAGGAGAATGAAGAGAAAAATGGTTGGAAATCTTGCAAGAGTTTGATCTGGAGATGCACCCTATGAAACTTGTCAGAGGAATAGGTTTGTCCAAATCCATGGTGAATGTTGGTGACAACATCATTTGTCAGCAATACACAACCCAGTTTTTCTCCAATGACCCTTGGTATGTTGATGTTGTCTATTTGATGCTCAACAATCGATATCCAGAAGGAATGAATTCAACTCAAAGGAGATTGCTAAGAATGAAGAGCTCTCATTATATGTTCAAAGGAGGGTTTCTATACAGGAAGAATTTTGAAGGACTATACCTACGATGCCTTGATCAGCAAGAGGCTAAGCATGTGATCTCTGAGTTTCATGGTAAATATGGCACAGGTCATGGTTCTACAAATTTATTGGCACACTAGATCCTTAGATCTGGTTATTATTGGCCTTGTGTGTTCAAAGATGCCCATCAACATGTAAGAACATGTCACATGTGCCAAATTTCTCCATCAAGGGAATGCCACCCAACCATGCCACTGCAACCTGTCTATGAGGTAAGGCCATTTGCCCAATGGGCACTGGATTTCATTGGGGTTATTAACCCAAACTCTTCTATAGGACACAAATTCATTTTGACTGTCATTGACTATTGCACGAGATGGACGGAAGCTATACCTTGCAAGAACAGCACAACAAAGGTAGTGATCAAGTTCCTCACCAAGTGTATCACTACAAGGTTTGGGGTACCCTTCACGTTGGTATGTGACAATGGCTCACTAGTACACAAACAACAATATATGACTAAATAAACTACTAAAAATTGCATATAAATGACTAATTTTGGTCACGTGACCATTAGTAGTTTATTGCTGGTCATTTATAACACGACCAAATTTATGACTAAACTATTTTAGTCATTTATTTAGTCATTGATTTTCTCATTGATTTTGTCATTGATTTAGTCATTAATTTAGTCATTTATTTAGTCATGGTAGTGATTTATTTAGTCATATATTTAGTCATTAATTTAATCATATATTTATTCATTAATTTAGTCATTGATTATTGTTAACTGGTCATTTATTTAGTCATGGTAGTGATTTATTTAGTCATGGTAGTCATTTATTTTAGTCATGGTAGTCATATATTTAATCATTGTAATAATTTATTTTAGTCATGATAGTCATTATTTAGTCATGGTTTAGTCATTTATTTGGGTGAATCATTAATTCAAGTTACAAATCAAATATAAGTTAATCCTCACAAATTTATGCGTATAAACTTCAAATATAATAGATATTCAAATGTTGAGAGAAACACCATGAAATAAAGACAAATTCTTGAACAAATATGATTGATTGCAAATAGATCACAAATTAAGAGGAGCCACAACAAAATATTTATCAGTCCAAAAATTTATTTCATTAAGCCTCATTGACAAATCAAAACTTCAATGGTTACATCCTCACTAATAAGTCAAAACATATCAATGAAATTATTTTCTTCAAAGTTCATTTGGATTTGAA
The DNA here is from genome assembly GCA_007258455.2 of Sequoia sempervirens. Lineage (NCBI taxonomy): Eukaryota > Viridiplantae > Streptophyta > Pinopsida > Cupressales > Cupressaceae > Sequoia > Sequoia sempervirens. Next base: position 428,018,717 of record VDFB02193867.1, read on the forward strand.
ACTCAAAAATAAAATGAAACTCAAAAATGTTTACAATAGTTATACTTTACAAATCTTTACAAATCAAGGCTTTTGTTTTCCATATATTCATAGCCTTGAGAAAAAACTGAACATTTGAGATGAGCTTCACTTCAATTTCGAATTGAAGTTAATGCATGGATAAGTTGAGAATGGGCCAATGATAGCTTCTTCACTGCCATTAATTTTCTTTTCCACATTTCAATGTGCCCTGCAACCAAACAAATCATCAAAAAATGGACCCTTCATACATGTAAATCTGTAGTAACAAAAGAAAGGTGACAGTTCAAATAATAAATTATCAAATTCTCCTCCAAAATTTAAAAGACTACTTCAGCTTCATTGATTTTTTACATGAATGTTACTTTAGCTTATAAATTATCAAATTCTCCTCCAAAATTTAAAAGACTACTTCAGCTTCATTGATTTTTTTGCATGAATGTTACTTTAGCTTCATGATTTAACGCAATAAACATTTATAGGGTAGGAGCACTCATACTTTTGGATACAAAAATGGCTTCTGACCTCATAATGAATCCATTATCAGGGCTCAAAACTTTGAAAAAGAAAACATTTATGCAGATAGCTCCAAAAACCATCTCACAAACTTTAAAAGGACAATCAAAATTGCATGAAAAAATAAGATTGTTGAAATTTACAAATGAGACTTCACAAAAATAAGCATAACTTGGGGAGATAAAAGAAAGAATAAACAACAATTTAAGCTCAATGAAAAAGGCAACATTTGAGACTAAATGACACCAAATGACAGAATGTATCAATCTGTAACATGTAGCCTTGAGAGTGAACTAATCTCAAACCATCAAGTAGCCATAAGACAAAAGCAAATGTCCAAAAAGGTGAAGTAACATTCATTTAAAAAAATCATGAATATTCACCACATATACTTCATTCTTGCAAGTGGGAAAAATATTAGTTGACAGTTCAAATAATAGAGTATGTTTCTTTTAAATGAAAATTACAATCAGGTTCCTTTACCCTGCATAGATAAGGTTGGTTTCCCTTGCAAATACCCAACATTGAATAGAATCAAACACCAAAAAAAAATACTAATAATGGGCAATATATTCTAGTATGTAGTTAAGTTGAATGGTATCTCCATTGATTGTTTGCCTAAAAAAAATGCAACCAACAAAGTTATGTTTTTTAGAGATGATAAAAAACTTGTCAAAATCTTTTCCATATGCATGGAGAATGGATCAGAAAACTTATCAACAACACCTCTCTTCGAGGCTTTAATATATTAGCAATATGAGCAGAAACTCAAAATAATTCATTACACATATTTCATTAATAATGAGTGGAAGAAAGATGCATCCAACTTACCAATTTCAATAATAGATTTCATAAGGGATAGAAGACAAACATGTAACCAAAAAAACAATTTCAATGATGGGCATATCTTAAACAACTAGCACTGGAAGCAAGAAATTAAAAAAAAATGAACTAATTGCAAAGATTTCAATGATAGGCAAAGGAAAAAAAATGCAACCAGCCAAATTCATTATAAGGCACGCCTCTAAAACTAGAAATAGGGGAGAAAACTAACGTACACATGAAATCCACAAATTTTTTCAATGGGTAGAAGAAGAATGATATCAACAAAACAATTTCAATGATAAATATGTGATAATATAGGAATTAGGAGCAAAAGGTTAAAAATATTAACAAATTTCATAGATTTTAGCAATGAGAACAAGAAAGAAAGTAAAGAAACAAATTACATATAGCATACCTCCCTTTTTCCTATAGTCACTACCAAATCCTCTGACTCATTAGCAGTAGCCCTTGGATCAACAACAACTTTCTCTGGATCACCCTCTAAAACCAAACAATCTCTGCTTGGCATTGACTCCCACCTGTGCTGCAACCACTCAACATTATATAGCACCGTAATGGGAAGGAGACCAAAGAAACAACTCCCAATATAAATGTAAAATGCAAATTGATATAAAATAAGGTTTTGATGAGGGTTTTAGAGTATGTTTTTAAAATGAAAATTATTGCCAAGATCCTAATATTGAGCACATTTAAGTTTTAACATTAGGGCATCCGTAAAATTATGGCTAAGATCTAATACTGAGCACATTTAGGTTTTAATGTTGGGCATTCTTTACTTGCGGATTTTCTTTCCCGTGGCTATTGGTTTTGGCTCCTCCAAACTTTTCCTTCCTGGTTTTGACCTTTCACTTCTCCCATTTGGTGAGCTGCAGCCAGAAAATAAGGTTTGGACGAGGGGATTAGAAAAATGAAAATTATGGCATCCATTATGTCTGCTAAAAAGAGAATTGAAATGAAATTGATATTAAATAAATTAGGTTTTTATACAATTCATACTATTAAATATATTATAATATTATATTATTATATAATATTAAATATATTGTAATATAATATTATAATATTAATAATAATAATATGATATAAATATTATATAATATTATATAATATAATATAATATTATAATATTTATATTATATTATATTACTCTAGAAAAATTCATAGATTAAAAATCAAAAATGATAAATTTAAAAATATAAATTTAGTATCTTTTTATGTATTTGGAAAATTTTATATACATATTTCTAAAAGAAACAAATTTTAAAATTAAACAAGCGCTCTGCGTGAGATGGAGTCCCTGCCTTGAGCAAGTCTATTTGTAGGGAAAATAATGACAATTGGTAAAAGATGACATAGAGTGCATAGGTCTGTATTGCAAGACAATTTTTTGGACTGGCCAGATTCATCTGATTTAGTCCAGATTTTTAAATTCCTATTAATTTTTTATTGGATTCAATAATTTTTTTGGATTTCTGAATATTTTGACCTGAACTAATTCAAGTTTTCAAACCTAGTAACTATGCTTCTGGCTATTTTGATTGATATGGATGATAGCAACCTCACACTCATTCATTATCTTCATTGACCTGGTGCTATTTGTCTCTGATTTTGACCTGTCTTTGTGAGTCCCAAGTCCAGCAGTCCCTGCAGGATTATGTCAGCTTGTAACAAAAGATTCGATAGTGCAAATCATAGAAACAAATATCTTTCTTGGGAATTTGTAGACATCAAAAGACAAAGGTATTTTCAATTTCTCAGGATATATTATCAAGAGTCCAAAATGTATAAAAAAATTAAAAATGAGAAACAACTAGTATCTTTTAATGTTTGAAGCCATCCTAATTGTGTGATGATAGTGTACACAACAATTTTCAAAATATGGATTATTCTGATTATTTTTTAGATCATTGATTACAGATAAAAGTAAAATAAATCTCTTGCACAATGTTAAGAAATAACTCTGTTAGAATAACAATGAATTCTTCATTCAATAAAACACAACTAGGGTAAATACAGCTTGTCATTCCTACCATTCTCCTTAACTATTTATTCCAAGAGACTGATCTATGGACAAGACAAGAACGGTATCCCTAATCTCTTCAAATATCTCTTAAGTTTACAGCAATGGTAAAATTTGTGCCTGGCATTTCAGAATAGTAAATCTTAAAAACAATATTTTATATTAATCACACCAAGGTTTCCTATAATGTTATGGTAGCAATGATACCAATATTAATTGACCATAGTATTAATATTGAACACCATACTGTCTAAGAATGATACAAATTGAATGGCCAAAGGCTTCCAAGCACCCAAAATAAAGATCTTTTCGGACTCCCATTTGGATCTACAACATGAGCATGCCAGAAAAACTAAATTTTTTACAAATTGAGACCCAAAAACAATTAAGTAATTTATTTCATCTATGATTCTATCCCTTAATACAACATCAAATGCTTGTGAAAATATCACTTCCTATACATTCAATAGATGTCTTAAATAGGAAAAATAGCTTATACAAGCTAAATCAATTTTGTGAGTCAATCAAATATTATGGAACAACCAAGAAAAATGGCTAGTATCAATTATTTTCTTCAAGTTGATGTCCAAGATTGTAAAACCAAGATATAATAATAAAAGTTGATTGAATAGAATTATATATGATACTTACCAATGATAAGAAGATTAGAATCGGGTTCCACTTTCAAGGTCAAATAATTCACCAAGGTGTTTCTAGTTGGTGCCACAACCTACCAACAAAAGGATACACACAAGTAAAATGTCAAAGAAAACGACCCAAAGAAATATGCTCTCATGGACTGCAATGATTGTAGGATATTCACAATTTGCATATGTTGAAAAGGCTTTAGAAACTTTCAAGTAAACGCAATTGGCAAGTGACTTTTGACAACATCCTCCCTGCTTGTGCCAAAATGGTAGCTTTACAACAAGGTATGGAGATCCAATAGTTGAAAATGCTATGGTAGATATGTACGCACAATATGGAAGTGTAGACAAGGTTCATGAATTATTTGACGGAATGATTAAAATAAATGTGATCTCATGGACTGCAAGAAATGGGAGCTTTGGAACAGGGTATAGAGATACATCAAAGAAAAATGGAAGGGGGTTTTCATTAGATTTAATAGTTGGAAATACTCTGCTAGACATGGATGCAAAATATGAAGGTATAAACAAGGCACACGAATTGTTTGATAGAATGCCTCAAATAAACATGATATCTCATGGACTATAACGTTTGCAGGATTTGCACAAAATGGATTTATTCAGAAGGCTTTAGAAACTTTCAAGCAAATGCAGTGAGCAGCAGGATTGTGGGGAAGGGGTGAAGGAGGGATTCGAATTGGGCAGAGGCGGGGATTGTGAGGTGAGAAGGGTAGGCAGGGATTTTTCTTTCGGGATAGGAGGAGGAGGTGGGTCTGGTTATTATCAAGTTTCTAAGACACCCAATTCAACTTTACCAAGATTTGTTCCCTCTAGTCCTACTGATGATGAAATAAGGTATGTGAATATCTAGGTTTTGAGCTGAAGTTGTGGTATGTTCATTGATTCTGCTGCAACAACAACGCTGACTTTTGGGGATCAGAACAAAGTAAAAAATGAGTCTTTTCGGTGATCCACTTCATATATGTAAGTGTATATATGTATTTATGTGTACAGAATGAATCAAGATTTTACAATTGAGCTGTATGGAATTTTGATGTCAAGTTTCAAATCAAAATTCATTACTAGATCAGGACTGCAAGGTTCACATTGTTGATCCAAAGTAGGGGGAACTTGAAATTTATTGATGTTTTTCTTCATTTATGCATTCCCAATGGATCACGGCTTTAGAACTGAGGTTCATCCTATGATTGCCTCTTGGTGTGAATCAAAATTAGTAGTATCTAGATTACGACTACCACTTTTATAGAAGACTGCTACAGATATCAACTTAAATTTGAGTTCGGTGTAATTATCTTTGGCCCTGATGCATTTGATAACATAAAGCAACTTTTTTTTCACATTAGTATTATTGGCTTAGATACTGTTAATATATGAAAAAAAGGCAAATGCAACATATTTATTCTTTGTGATTTGGCCGTAAAATGAACTTAATATCATGTGTCATCAACATTAGTTGTATTATTTCAAATGCAAATATTAGAGCACATCAAATCCCTACTCTCATTGTTCTGCTAAAGTGTGGTACAATTATGAGTTGGAGCAGAGGATTATATCCTTGGTGCAATCTCTTTATTAAGTGTAGTTCATTTGTTTTATCTTAGCTAAGATGAGGACACTTTAAACATTTGTAAAACAAAAAAATTGCAAGGAGAATAGGGCTCTATGATACACAGTAAGTGTTGAAACAAAAGGCTTTTGGAAACAGCTGTCTAAGGGTAGAAATGACATATATTTCTTGATTTATTTTAGAATCCTCTTATCAGGATGAGAAAGACGGAAGATTATAGACCAACATCTCATTCATCATTGCATAAATAGAAACCCAATATAATTTTCAAATAAGCTTTGTAAACTCAGGTAGTATGGGGCTTTTGACACACACCAAGGGCTCAAATATGAACACAAGCTTATCCATTAGGGCATCCCAGACATAACAATAACCCAATTATTATAGACCAAGAGCTCATTGTATAGATAGAGAGCCATTATAAATTTCAATTAAGTATTGTAGACTTAAGGTAATATGGGTTTTTGACGCACACCCAGGGCTCAAATATGAACACAAGCTTATCAGGGCACCTCAGGCATAACAAGAACCCAATAATATTACCTCTATGTAACAAGCATGCGAATTTCCCCAATTCTAGACTTAGATTGGTTTGAATCCAGTCCCCAGGGTAAGAATTGTATCATAACATTGATTTGGTGTTGTTGTGCCTCATAAAATAAGATTTTTAGTTGATCTAAAAATAAAAATTTATTGGTAGGGAAATCTGATTACAATGACAAAGATACCAAAACTATAGAAGGTTCAATCCTAAACACGAAAAACCTACTGTGTAGTTGAATGCAAGGGTTAAGAAGTTTAGGTACATAACATGCTTGTGGAAAGTGGTGAAGGCAGGATAAAGCCCCTAAGGCAAGAGTTTTTCTCATGAGTCAGTTCAGAGTATGTTGTATTGTCTTTTCCGGAGAGGAGGAAAGCTGTCATTTTCTGCTCTTAAATGAAGTTCGTGTGAATATTACCATTATATAACCTGTGCCAATCATCCCAGGGAGGAAATGCAATTTTATGGGCCAATACACCTTGACCACTACAATTTTTCAGTGCCAGCGCTGAACATACTACAGACCCAATTCTTGGGGAGTTCCAATCCATCATTGCATTGGCTCAATATCAAAGATGAATGTGTGGAAGGAAAAATCCATATATTTCAAAGGCATCTGAAACACTTTGGTACCATTTGATGTTCTAATGCATGGATTGTTTGCCACCCTAAATGCATGTAATTTCTTTTATAAAGGACCAATGGTGAAGTTTGTGTCAGGAATTCACCCACATGGAAGAAAATAGAATACTAACTATAATAAAATGAAGGCCAACCAAAGATACCCTTGACAATTTATTTTTATCAAGCCAGTTATTGAGAGATCCTATCCAAACACTCAATACTGACCCTGATACCAAGTTTGAAACTTTGAATAGGTTAGCATTCTAACATAAAACCTACTCCCCCATACAGTGAGCAGCCTACTATGGAGCAGTTTTTAAATTTTAGGAAGAAATTCATAGATTATCTCTAAAATTGTGGATTGCACATTTCCAATAGGCACAAAATTCTCTCTGATAAATGAATAAATGTTACACCACTATACACAGAAACCTTGACACTTACCCATGCTTGTTGAACCGCGTAGACTATTCTTCTCAACATTTACATCAATTTCTCTCCACCATTTGAAAGGAACAGGGCTCCAACGAAAATTCATATAATACGGACTACCTGACAATGAAAGCCTCCATGTCAAAAAAATAAATAAATAAATCTGTCAATTGCTAGAAAAGGAAAAATAAAACACTGCTCTTTTATCACTTACCTATTGTCAATCCCGAAATTCCACCTGGAAAGTAGAATACAGAGCATACCAAACATAATTGTAAATCAACACATCACCGTCACTTGGCATTGGTTACTGTTGAAAGAGTTTTTCCCGCCAAAAAAAATACAGATTGGTGACAACATTAAAATCAATAGAAGCACTGCAAATTAATTTCAAAGAGGGGAGCAAACTTAGAGCCATTCATTAAATGAGTTCTTATATTAAACATTGAGATTGTGAGATGGGTTTAGAAAATCAAATAGAATAGGTAAAGTTATAGCCAACACTTCTAAACTATTAACCTCATCCAAACAAGAGAAAACAAAGTAATCATAAGGAAAATAAAACATTAAATTAAGATACTCCCCATGCTTGAACTTGAATCACTTCTCTTGCTCTCCTTCTTCTTGTTATGCAACTTTTCCCTCAGATTTGTTGAAATACTTGTGCAAAATATACAAATGGTAGCAAGAAGTTGGAGAAGAATATTTGTTAAGCTGAAAATGGAGAAGGAAGGTTGCTTTTATAGACAACCATTCGAATGGACGGTTGAGATTAATCTTCTAGAAATATTCCAAGATCAAAGGATGGGAATTCATGAAAGGGGTGTTACGAAATGGATGGTTGAGATTAAGTCTCAGAAAAGATGCCAAGATCAATGGTCTAGAATTGATGCACCAAGAATATGCTATTCTTGGAGGAATCATGATAGGAAGAAATGCAAAGACATGCAGGCCATGACAGACATGCAGGCTAGGATAGGCATGCAAGAACATGCAGGGACATGCAAGCTATGACAGGAAATGAATGTTATGACAGGGGATTATGACAGGGTATCTTTGACCAAGTGGTGCATAAATAATTTATTTTAAATTATTTATTCAAAAATGGAGGAAATGGACAAGTGGAAAATAAATTATTTATTCAAATTATTTATTTGGGAATGGAGGAAATGGACAAGTGGAAAATAAATTATTTATTCAAATTATTTATTTGAAAAAAAAGAAAATTAAATTTATTAATTTAATTAAATGGAGAGATAGAATTAGACCTTAAATAATTAATTTAGATTAATTATTTAATTAGGGAGGTGGCATGGGATAGTTAAATGATTTTAATAATTATTTAACTATGGAAGAATTAAAGGACCATGAATAGATAAATAATTAATGGTAATTATTTAACTATAGATGAAAGATGACAAAATAATTAAATAAATAATAATTTATTTAACTATTGAAGAAGAGGAAGAAATTAGTGACACGATTAGTTTATTTAATCGGCCAGGATAGAATAAATAGACATGAATTAATTAAATAATTAAAATTATTTAATTAATAGATGAAAATGGACCGAATAACATAATTAAGTATCTTAATTATGCTAGGATGAAAGTGGTAAGAAATGGAGCTTGTGGGCCTAGGTCAATTTTCAGTGTCTACATTTTGCCCCTCTTTGACATAATGCAGTTCATCGCATTGTCTCAAAGAAATTTAATTCTAAAATATGCCCCAGTGAAAGAAAAATGATGAGGAGGGTTACGGTATGCCCCCTCGAGAGGACAGGTGAGTTCAAAGAACACAAGTGTGCTCTCGAAATGGATGATAAGACTAGAGGATGAAGGATAGAAGAAATGTTAGCTTGAAAGGGGATGGATATTAGCGTGGAAGAGAAGGGAGGATGAAGATGGAAAGCTAGATGAAAAAAAAAAATAGGGGAACCAACTTTCATACTTACATTTTTATATTTATCATCATTGGGCAGATTATTGTAATGGCCAACAAACACCATAATATGACGTAGACCAAGGTGTTCAAGGTTGTACCATCACGTGAGATAAGCAACCGTAAACAAGGATGATCATGACTCATACAAAAAGGCACATTTGCCCCAGTCTTTTTGCCATAACCAACTGCAAGCAGAAAAAGACAAGAAAGAGAAATCATGAAACGTCGTTGCTTCTCTAAATCCTATTTCCAGGACATCCTCGAGAAACTAGCAACATGATTACCAAAAAAGAAAAAATAAAGCCAAATCCATCATCATGATATGTCGTTGCTTTCCTAAATCCCAGAGTCAGGACATCACTAAGAAACTAGTAACATGAGTGTCAAAAGACAAAGCAAATCTCATGATACGTCGCTACTTCTCTAAATCCTGTTGTCAAGATCTCGCTGAAAAACTAGTAACATGATGAAAAATCAATAGACAAGTGCCAAGTGTTTTCCAAGTGTTTTAATGTCAAGATGTCTAGTTTGATGTCAAGATGCTAGGGTGTCAAGGTTTTTACGATGCCAAGATGACGAGTGTCGAAGATTGCCAAATTCAAGAAGGACACATCTTGAATAATGTTGATGTCAAGAGGAGAAACCCCCAAAAGTCAAGAGGATCCCTCAAAATTCCAGGTGACAGTGACGATGACTAGGAAGGACACATCCTAAGGCATAAATGATGGGGGTTTTTCTTCAGAAGGACACATCTGAAAGAACATTGATGTCAAGAGGAGTGGTTCTTAAATGTTAAGAGGATTGCTCAAAATGTCAGATGACGATGATGATGCCTAGGAAGGACACATCCTAGGGAATGATTAAATGACGGGCTACCCTTCAGAAGGACACATCTGAAGAGTAAGCAAGATTTGACTAGCTTGACTAAGTTTGACTGAGATTGACTGATTTTGATATGCCAAGATGATTGTCATGTTCCATTGATAGATTGTTGAAGTTCACTTGGGTAGATTGTTCATTCAAGTTTAAAGACTGTTTCATGTGTGTGCAAAAATTGTGCAATGAACCCTAATGGACTGACCTAGTGCGGCCTCAGGAACTCATCGACAGATGGCCTTTCCTACATCATGCACTCAGAGACCTCGTAGTTCGACACGACCAAAGACTTTGTCTTATTGATGAAAGATTGAGCCATGATTTATTTTGACAAACCTAATAGGACTGACCTAATGTCTTGAGGGCTCAAAGATGAGCCTTGCCTACGCAGCAAATGCACAGAGACAACATAGTTTGACAATGACAAAGACTAATCAAGACTTGAATTGATGTGACTGTGTTAACTGTCATGATTTTGTTTTGGAAGTTTGTGTTTTCTTCAGGACATTTATCAATTTTTAGGTCTTTTTTCAGGACATTTTCCAATTTTTAGGTCTTTTTCAGGACATTTTCTAATTTTTAGGTCTCTTTTCAAGACATTTTCTAATTTTGTCGGTCTTTTTTTAGGACATTTTCTGATTTTTAGGTCTTTTTTCAGAACATTTTCTGATTTTTAGGTCTTTTTTCAAGACATTTTCTGATTTTTAGGTCCTTTTTCAGGACATTTTCTAATTTTTAGGGCTTTTTCAGGACATTTTCTAATTTTTAGGATCACGTGTGGTACCCACTGTAGTCTCATGATAACAATTTTCCCCTAGTCAAGTTGAGTATGAGCCATGGAAAAATGAAATGTAAAGAAAAGGCATGACTAGCATGGACAATGGACAATATGCAAGACTTGATTTCAACTATTGTTAGCCATGGATAGAAATATCATGATATTAGGACAAAGTGTTATGGCGAATGTTGAAAAAGAGTATTTTCATTAGGGACAAAGGTAGATAGAGTGACAGTAGATGGCACAACAATGACTGACTACACATGGCGCTTGTTTGCCAGGTTTTCACCATGGTACTTATCGAAAGCGCCTGTTTACCAGGTTTTCACTGTTGGACGAATTATTTCTCTTTATTTTTGTCATTTTATTCTCTTTTTTTTTTTTTTGTATTTTTCCTGGTTTTTGGATAGGTTTTCTGATGCTATGCATAGAATTTGCACAAATGTAGACTGTTGATTGGCTCTGTCAATTGTTCACCTTAAGGAGTAGCTAATTGATATGCTCCAGAACCAAATTATGCTATGATGACGTAAGGGCCCAGCCAATTGGGCTCAAATTTGCTCGGCTTCTCCCTATCTGACTGATTCTTGGGATTTTGCATGAGAACTAAGTCACCAATGTCAAACTGTCGAGTCATCACCCTTTTGTTATAGCTTCTGCAAAGATGATTTTGGTATGCTCGTAAATGATTCAATGCATTGTGTCTATGTTCATCTAGAATTTCTAACTCATGTAGTCTTGATTGTCTATAGTCTTCATCAGTGATGAGGCCTTTCATGGAGACTCGCAAAGATGGAATTTTGACCTCTATGGGCAAGATGGCTTCGGCTCCAAAGACAAGGGAAAAAGGAGTGGCACCAGTTGGAGTACAAATGCTCGTGCGGTATGCCCACAAAGCAGGGTTGAGTTGGATGTGCCAGTCACAACTAGCATCATTGACAGTCTTTTTAAGAAGTTTGATAATGGTTTTATTAGATGCCTCAGCTTGACCATTTCCTTGTGGGTAATATGGCGTGGAAAAGTGGTGGCTAATATGGAAATGTTGACATAATTCATGGACTTCATAGTTTTTGAAGGGACGACCATTATCCGTGATGATGGATTGTGGAATGCCATATTGACAAATGATATAATTGAGGATGAATTTGGAGATTTGTTTGCCGGTAATGGAAGTGAGTGGAATGGCCTCGATCCACTTAGTAAAATACTCAGTGGCAATGATAATGAATTTGTGTCCATTGGAGGATGTAGGGTGAATCTTTCCCATGAGATCAAGTCCCCATTGTGCAAAAGGCCAAGGAGAAGTGATCAGCCTCAACTCTTGTGCTGGAGCGTGGATCAAATCACTATGAATCTGACATTGGCGACAAGTTCTTACAAATTCCAGTGCATCCTTTTCTAGGGTTGGCCAACAATAACCAAGTCTCATAATATTTTTAGCCAAGGTTGGGCCACTCGAATGGGACCCACATATACCCTCATGCACTTCCCGTAAGGTGATTTTTGCTTCATTAGTGTTGAGACAACGGAGAAGGGTATTGTCAAAGCTACGGTGATAAACAGTGTCGCTAATGATGGTATAACGTGCAGCTTTGCAGATAAAGGACTTCCTTTGGTTATTAGAAAAGTTTTGGGGAAGGATCTATGAATGAAGGTAGTCAAAAATGTCCTTGTACCAGGGGGAACTAGAACCAACAAGCTCACAGACCATTTTTGATTTGGGGACATCATTAGCTAGAACCAATAACTACTCAACCAAAAACTCAAACTGTGGGACATTGCTAGGAATATCAAGCAAAGATCCAATAGTTGCCATAGCATCAGCAGCCTTATTCTGTGTTCTTGGAATCAATTCAAAGGATAGTCTGTGAAAACATGTCAAGAAACTATCAACCATTCATTTATAAGGAATTAGCTTCTCATCTTTGGTTTCATATTCATCATTGACTTGGTTTATAACTAGTTGAGAATCGCTGAGGACTTGTAAATTCCCAATTTTCCACTTGATAGCCATTCGGAGTCCTGTAATTAGTGCTTCATACTCTGCCATGTTATTAGTGCATGGAAATGCTATGCGGAATGACATTGGGATGGAGTCTCCTTATGGGGTAATGAATAATATTCTAGCTCCTGATCCATGATTAGTGTGAGATCCATCAAAGTATAATTGCCAAGGTTGTTTAGATTCTGCGTGACATACAGACTCATCTGGAAATTCTATTGTAAGAGGATGGTTATCTGGTATTGGTGCATCTGCGAGTTGGTCTGCTATTACCTATCCCTTGATGGCTTTTCATTCCACATATTGAATATCATATTCACTGAGGATTGTGATCCATTTTGCTAAACGTCCAGTCAATATTGCTCGACTCAAGAGGTACTTCAAGGGATCGATCTTAGCTACCAAATGTGTCTTATGGTTTAACATGTAATGCCTTAATTTTTGGGCTGCAAATACAACTGCCAAACAAGAACGTTCAATGGGTGTGTAATTTAGCTCATACCCCACCAGTGTTCAACTGATATAATATATGGCCCTCTTTTTCTTCATAGTCATTTTGTGATAGTAATGCCCCCAGTGCTGAAGTAGTTGCAGAGATGTACAAAATTAATGGTTTTCCTTGGATAGGAGGCATGAGAACTGGAGGTGACAATAAATATTGTTTGATCTGGTTGAATGCTTCCTGACACTTATCTGTCCACACAAAGGGGATCCCTTTGCATAGAAGATACTGGAATGGTTGACACCTATCTGTGAGTTGAGCAATAAACCATCTGATGGATTGAAGTCTACCTTATAGCGTTCTTAGGTCACTGATTCCCTTAGGAGGAGGCATATCCAATATAGCTTTGACTTTAGTGGGATCAACTTCAATTCCTCTACTGGAGACTATGTATCCCAATAACTTGCCTAATGCTACACCAAAAACACACTTTTTTGGGTTTAACCGGACCTTATACTATTCCAATCTCCTGAAAACTTTGTCTAATACTGAAAGGTGGTCTTTTCTTGTCAATGACTTTGCCAAAAGGTCATCTACATAGTCCTCCATTAATGTGTGTATCATGTCATGGAATATTGTTGTCATTGCCCTTTGATATGTAGCACTTGCATTTTTAAGACCAAACAGCATTACAGTCCAACAGTATGTACCCCAAGGGCATGTGAAAGTAGTTTTGTGCTGATCTTTAGGGGCAATACGAATCTGATTATAACCCGAGAAACCATCCATAAGGGACATCTCATATCCAGCTGTAAGGTCTATAATGATGTCAATGTTCGGCAGAGGAAAATCATCTTTAGGACATGCTTTATTGAGGTCTCGGAAGTCTGTGCATACATGAATCTATCCAATATACTTAGTGACAAGTACGAGGTTGGATATCCACTCAGCATAGTCAATTGATTTGATAAAACCCACATCCAACAACTTTTTGAGTTCAAATTTAACCAACAATGCCACTTGCGGGTGCATTTTTCTTAGCTTTTGTTTTACTAGCTTGGCATCTGGCAATAATGGCAAGTGATGCAATACTAACTTAGGATCTAATCCTGGCATGTCGGCATAAGACCATGCAAAATTTACCTTGCGTTCTGAGAAGAACTTTTGAAATACTCAACCTCTGTCAATGATGCCGCAAAGAGGACCATTTTGGAGTCTTCCACAGTAGCTATATTAACTGGTATGGTGTCTTCTACAAGCATTGCTGATTTTTCTCTGTCCACGGGGAGAAAGTCCAATCCTCCACCCTTAGGTGCCTCAGGGAGGTTTTCACCCTCGGATACATCCTTTGTTTTTACTATTTTGTCGTCAGAAGGTGCCTTTTGGTTTTCACCTAGAGACGTATTATTTTTTACTTTATTTTTCTTTTTAATTTTGCGACTAGAGGATGGCACAGTCTCCCCAAAATAAGTAGGGCAATCCAAGTCAATGGAAAATATAGCTTGTTGATCCCCATTCAGAATGCCCTCATGTAGTTCGAGAAATTCTGCTAAAGCCTCATCATTTTGAAAAGTGTCCATTACTATTGGGCCTTGTTGGTTCCAGTCAATTAGGTCAGCGTAAACTAAAGATATCCCATCATTAGCATTTGCAAATTGAGGAGATGACAAGGAGAGCATGCAAATGGATTTCGAGACATTAAAAATTAAATTGTCATCATTTGGCTCTATGTCAGATTCTATCCAGTATTCTCTGTCGCTTGTTTCATACTCACCAGCGAAATAAGGGACAAAGGGAGTAGCATTAGAGTCAGGATCAGTAGTGGCAAGTGACGGTTTAGGTGGTTCTGAATGACTATCATCAATTTGGAATGACTGGGTTGGTATGTCAGGACTGGGATGAATGGGGATAGAACATGATCTCGACTGTACATCATTTGATGTTGTATCACTCTTAAAAAATTTCCAGAATCGTTCCTCAAATGTAGGCTCGCTAGGTTCAAGGAATAATTCATCAAGGTAGTAGTCACTTAAGGATCGCTGAGAGCCAAATTCCCATTCGTGAGAGTCAGTTTCAGAGGAGGTGTCCTCAGTCGTCTCAACACAGTCTGAAGCATACACTAACTCACATGGAAGCACATTAGTACTCGAATCACTAGATTCTCATGGACCTAACCCTAACCCAAGATGTTTTGGTCTTTCTAAAACTGATAGTGGCTCACGCCTTCCATTTTTATCCTTGCCAAGACCACTTTTTCCATCATAACCTTTTGCTTTTATCATGTTGTATACTTTTCCATATATTGTTACTGGCAAGGGAGTTAATTCTTGTGGTTCTCTATAAATCTAGGATAGTATATCATCTGTGTCCTCTTGACTCATTTCACCCCACTTTATGAAAATTGTATTTGGAGGAACCCTGAAAGTTTCTTTTGCTTGTATTCTAAAACAAGGTTTTCCATAGACTTGGGGAGACTTGGGCATCTTGGTTATGCAATAGGCTGTATTCAACTTGTACTCTCCACATCCTTGATCCTGAATCTGGAACCTCGGGTCGACACTTGGGGTGATAAATGAAGTGGAAGGTGTTATGGAAATGGTCATGGTGGTCAAAGAAGTAGGAGTGGAAGTGATGGATGAAGAAGCAGAAGATTTCATGAGTGTTGAGGGATCAATGAATTTAGAAGGAAAAGATGTCAAAGCTTCCCTATTGATAGGGACTTGACGTTCTGAGACACCCCGTAAGTTGGTACAATATTGGAATGGATCAGGGTCTCTGTATACAGTAATCTCAGTTCCTTCAAAAGGAAACTTCAAGCACTGGTGATATGTGGAGGGAATGGCTTTCAAAGCATGGATCCAAGGTCAACTGAGTAAAATGTTGTATGGCAGGTCCAAATCTAGAACTTGACAAGTGGTGTAAACAATGACTGGCCCGATTTGAATTGGGAGTGTAATTACACCCCAAGAGGAACATTCTGCATCATCATATGCCTTGATAACAATGTTTCTTGTGGCATCTACGCAAGCATCAGAAAATCCTAGTGCCTTGACCAATTTTAAGGAACATATATTCAGTCCTACTCTGCCATCTACTAAGACTCGTCTGACCTTATGTTTATGAACAAAGACTTCGATATGAAGGGCATCATTATGGTTGGATTTGGATGACAAATAGTCTTGGTCAGAAAAGGTGATATGGTGGGGTGTCATGAGATATCCTACCATGGCTTCAAATTGGTTGACATCAATATCTTGGGGAACAGAGGATTCTTGCAGTGTTTTGTCTAGGATGGCCTTATGGGTAGGCGAGATGTGTAACAACTCAAGAATAGAGATTTGTGCAGGTGTTTTTCCAAGTTGGTCAATAAGATTAAAGTTTCCTTTAGGTTTGGATTGCTTGTTTTGTGGACAGGATTACGACTGTGAAGTGGACAGGCCAGCTATTGTTACCTTTGGTTGTCTAGGGGGAGGAGGGCCTGCTATGGTGATCTTTCCACCGCGAGTGGTGACATTGCATTCAGGGATCTTTCTAATGGTGACCGTGTAGACATGTTCCTCAGTTGTTCTAATGTGATGTATAATAGGTCCCTCAGAATAGTCATATGCAATACGTGCATGGTTGGCTCGAGTATTGTTATTAAGGTTTGACATAGAAGGGTTTCCTGAACCATGATCCTACAGTGGGTTCTTGTGTATTGTATGATCTGCATTAGAGGCAAACTGTGGCCTTCCAACTTCAATGACACATTTTTCAATTGTTTACATGAAGATGTTTTGTGTCCTTTTATTTGGTGATAGTCACAAAATGCATTATCATCCCACCAAGATGGTTTAAATTGTCCAGGGTCATATGGTTTGGAGTCCTGAAGTGTGATGACACCATTTTGAACGCATTTCTTAAGTACTTCGTCAATAGGTTCACCCAAAGGGGTATAGGTGTGATTTCTAAGGAATTGTCTTGGTTGTCTAGGATGCCCTTGAATTTGATTGTTTTGATTGCCTTGGGTATTCTGATTTGTCTGGATAGCATTAGCAGCATAGTTTTGTGTCATTATTTGTGTGTTTTGTGCTTGTGTCCCTTTTAGAGTAATCATAGGACCCATAGTGTTGACAACCTTAGCATCAACTACACCATCGTTGGTAACATGTTTGTTCTTAACCCAAAATTTGGTTTTGTTAGCAGAAGGAGGGTTTGCATTTGTGTTTTTAGGACCATATTTTAGTCTTCCTTCAGCTATGAGGGCTTGTTCAACTTGGACACCTCGTTCAACTAGGTCCGCAAAAGTTGTGCAACAATGAACACACAAGCCATTTTTCAGTGGGCCCATTAATGTTTGTACGAACATGTCAACTTTTTCCTTTTCAGGTATGTCTATATGACGACTCGCTAGGCCCCTCCATTTTTGAAAGAATGGTAAAAAGGTTTCACCCGAATCTTCTTGTGTGAGTTGGCATAAGTTGGTAATGGAGGTGTCTATGTCAATGTTGTATGTGTAATTTTTCACAAATTTTTCAGCAAGTTCTTTCCATGACTGTATTCCAGGTTGCAGTGTATAGAACCATTCTAGCGCTGGCCCTGCGAGGCTTTTAGGAAATAGTCGCATTAGATATGTGTGCTCATGAGCAATATCCACACAACTTGTTATGAACTCTCTGATGTGGTCAAGTGGATTTGTTTTACCCTTGTATTTGTTGAAGTTTGGAGCCACATAACCATGTGGAAATGGTGGCATGTACAAAGTTGTATCAAAAGGATATGGGCATAAGTCGTATGGCATTTGTGTCTTCTTGTGAGAGGTTTTCATATTTTCCATTTGTTTCTGAAGGTCATCCACTATTGCTAGCAAGGTTTGTACGATGGGATCATTGGTTGCCTGAAAGTAAGGTATGTTTTGCTTATATTGCCATTTGTGATTGGGGATATGTTGTTGAGTATGAATCTGGGACGAGTGTGTGGGAATATGTAACCCCGCCATGTTTGTTTGTATTTGAGGTCCTTGACTTATTTGATGTCCAAAGGTATGCATTTGTTGTGTCATTTGAGTTCCTTGTTGTTGATGGTGTTTTCTGCACAGCAACAACTCAGACAGAATACAAAATCCTATCTCTCTTGAAAGGTAATCTCCAATAATGAATTACTGAAAATCACCCCAAGGTCTCTCGGGTGTTAGGTCATAACAATGCATAAAACAACTCAGATGAAATGTGAAATTGCTGGTAATCACAATCGGACCTTACTACAAGCAAACTGAACCTTTTTAATTTATCAGATCTAACAATATGATGATCTTGAATCCTAGATCTAACCGAATAATAAAGAAATTGCAAAAGATAGGGATGCAGGGAAGGTAATGAAATCTAAATTACTGAACAGACAAGCAATGCAAATGACATATATTTGGAATGGACCTATCTCAAATAACCAATTCTTGTTCGACCCACAAGACAATCTTACAAGAACAGTGCAATCTTCTGAGGAGTATAAATTTTCAAATCATAGACTTGCATCTACAACCGAACTTAAGCACATTTGAATATATGGTCCAGGTTGACTTCACCAGCCTACTACAATCAGATAGTTACTGGGAGTATAGACCAAAGATAGCTACCGACATTCCAAATATGAAATCACCTACACCATTTATCCAACTAAACTAATTAATTTCTGAATAATAAACCCTAGATCTTCAAGCAATGTAAAAGATAGAACAAAAGAACCATGCAAGATGAGATAACACAAAGGATTTCACCAGGAAAACCACAATGCCTTCAATTGTATTAATCATCAAATGCTGCAACAATTCAACTGTTCTGAATATGGTGTTTGCTTCCAGAAATTCTAAAACTCTAACTATTGCTCTTGCTAATCTCTACTATCAAAATCTTCTGAACTGTCCCTTACAATAAGGCAAAAATGCCTATTTATCAGATTTTTCCAGAACATGTCGGCCCAGCCAAACATTTTACAAAAAAAATAAAAGCCACCAAAACAGGTCGGCCAAGGAAACAAACTAAGGCACACATTTAATGCCATCATCCAAGTCGGCCAAGGCACAATCCCCAAGGAAATCTAGTCCAATGCATGCCCTATGATAATAGGGAAGCACAAATCTCGAGATAAACATTAACCGCTGCTTCCTTTGTCCTTTCTCCGCGCTGGTGACCCTTGGACCTTCACGAAAACTCCCTCCAGCTCAGCAATGGGTGGCAATGGCAAAACTTTGAGCCGGCATTTAATCGAATCAATCCCTTCATTGGACCGCTCAATGGTTTTCTTCCAATCCTTTCTACTGGTCAGGTATCTATCTATCACTGCCAGATATGTGGCTGCATCGTCAAGCATATGGCCTGTGACAACCTCATCAGAATCCGGGGCATAAACCTCATGCCACCATTCCTTCAATTGATCAAAACCTAGATACTTAGGAGCCATCTTATTCCTCCCTGTCATTACTTCAAAAAATGCAATGCAACCATCATAGATTGCAGTGAGGTCAGCATCAATGGACTTTCTTCGTTTCTGTATCTTTTTCAGGGCTCCCTGCCTGATTTGCAATGCCTCGAACCATTCCCACGGTTCATCCAATCTGGTGGAAGGGAGAATTCCATCCTTGCCCAATTGTTCCTTGCCATACCCTAGAATAATCTTTGTCTTCAGCAGCAGGGAATCAACATCATTCTTATCCTGAGAAAGGATGCTTTCCATCAGCTCTTTTCCTCGGACTGCATCCTTGCCAACAGACAGGATCTCCTTAATAGCTTCATCCCCTTGTGTCCGAACACTCATCAACCAGTCTATGGCAGCTTGTGTGGAAACCTTCATCTTCTCTATGCCAAAAATTGTTTCCTTCGGCAGAAATCCGGGAGTAGAAGAGGAGGACGGATGGAGGGACTGTAGAGGTTTCATGACCTCTTCTAAGCTTTTCCTCAACCTTTCATTTTCCCTTTTTAATTCTCTCTTGGTCTGAGTCTCCTTCTTCAATCTATCCAGAATCACAGCACTTGACCCCTCGAATTCCTCAATGTCTTGTTCTAGGGAAGCTGGCCCAAGGTTAATGGTTTGGACACTGTAATCTTGGCCTACTACCTCATCTCTTGTTTTATCTGCAACAGGGGTGGCGATGTGGACTACACGGTTATGCACCTCATCCCTTTCTACCCGGGAAATTATCCTAGCAGCCTTCTTCTTTTTCCCCTTTCCAATCTGAGATAACATTGCATCCCAGTCGAGAGGAGTGTCCTCCACTATCACCTGTTTCTTCCTCGCTATTTCTTTTTCTAACCAGTCCGGGGCTGCGGGGTCTGTCCGGATTCCTTCTGTGTCAGTTTTCCCCGGGTCCTCTGTGGCTTTCTCCTCTTCTGCTACCGCCACCTCGACTTCTTCTTCTTCTGTTGCCTTGTCATCATCTTTCTCTGGAGGTTGTTCACCTTGGTCCGTCTCCTCAAATCCCAACTCAGGAAGCACCGGCGATGGAGTTCCAGCGGGGATGCTTTTCTCTGGTTCTGGTGATCCGCGGCCCTTCTCACTCTCCGGAGAGTCCTCGTACTGCACCAAGGGAGAAGTGTGCCTTTCTTCTGTCTCTACCTCGAGCTCGGCAGCCTCACTGAATAATGCCCCTTCTTTAAACGGCTCTGCCTCTTCGCTGATTTCCTGCTCATCCGGATTCTCCGGTTCTGTTACACTCTGTGGAGGAGAGATAGGCTTGTCCTGTTCAGTGGCTGGCAATAGTGGAGAAGAATCCCTTGGCTGTGCAGAATCCTTTGGGGAAGGAGTTCTGGATCTTCTGGTGTATACTTTGGTCTTCTCCCCTCCGGAGCTTTCCACATCTACAACTGGAGGCTCATCTTCCGAAGTCGTCTGGCCTTTCCTTTTCGCCACCCTTGTAGTTCTGGCTTTCTTGGGCGGTGGAGGAACATCTTCCTCTTTAGCCTTCTCCACCTCCTCCTCGTCCGAGCACTTGCTGATAGTCAGGGTCTTCCACCTGCGTTTGCCGATAGGTTTCCTTTTTGCTGCAGGTTGAGTCCCCTTAGGGCTTCTGACCTTGATTTTGAAAGGAGAGGCCTTGGCTGCTTTCCCTTTGGGGTCCTCTTCCCCAGATTCCTCAGAAGTGGACATGGGGTTGAGATTCCCCATCAGGTCGAAAGTGAGGGGTACATTGGCATTTTCCAACACCCAGACCTCATGTTTGATCCAAGCAAAGGTATACTTTAGCACTGGAGCCATCAAGTCCTCCAACTCTGTCGCCTCAGGCTCATTCCAATCAATATCTGCCACTGACCTGTCCTTAATGGGCTCATATACGTGGTCCTGGACTAGTTTTCCATCATCTTCCAGCTGATCCGGAATCAGCTTCACATTGTATTGCCTAATTACCTCCACTGGCAGCCGGGAATACCTTTTCCTTCGTGCATCAAGGTCATCCTTGATGTTGACCCAGTAGTCCTCCAAGTCCTCTTTGTGCCTGTATTCCCGGGTAGCCCTTTTCTGTGCCCCTCCGGTGATGTCAAAATTCATTCTCTTTGAATGGAAAGATAATCCATAGGCGGCCAATTCCTCACCTGCAGTGTGAGCCGATTGAATGGAAGGGCACATCTCATCCACACCAATCCCAAGAGGGAAGTTGCCTCCAAAACCAGTTTTATGTTTCTCCCTTTTCACCACCGTATCGAATTCACAAATTTGTCTTATGACCTCCAGTAGTACTATGTGATCAGTGGGATACCGGGGCAGTCTGTAGGGAGCAACGGGACATCCATCAATCCGGAGATAAGTGAAAGTGGGGAACTGGATGAACCAGGCCCCATAATTCTTAATCAACCCCCTAGCCCCATCGGATAATCTAATGTGCTCCGCATTCTGAAGGGTCCGGGTGATGTGCATAGTGAAGGCATCATTGGCCCTCCTATAATCTCTGTGTCCGAGGTGCAATTCCGGATAGACCTCATAGATAATGTCCTGTCCAATAGTTCCTGCCGGAGTCAGTCCCTTGTAGGGATAGGAGACGGCCAGTATATATATAACAAAGGAGGACATGGTAAACTTCTTTCCTTCCAAAACATTCCTCAGTTGCCTATCTATTTCTGCACTGATAAGTCCTGCCCAGTGGTAATTCGTTCCTTGGCCTATCTTGGTGATCACATGGACCATCCAATTTTCCAATACCCCGGCAGTTTTGAGTCCGGCCACCCTGCTCAACAATGTGATGGCATCATAAATATCTGGCCTGAACTTCACCCTGTGCAACTGTTTGGGCAATTTGGAGTGGTGAGATTTGGGCTTCTCAAGCCATGAGTTGATAAGCTGTTGAGCCTTAACTGGCTCGTTCTCATAATATGTGCGAGCAGTGTCAATGTTTAGGGCGCAGACCGAAGAGAGATCCGGCATGCTGAAAGCTCGGGCAATGGAGGCTGGACTGAAGTTTGCCAACACCCGTCCCTCAGTGCTAACTACCATCTGTGTGTCAAAGGCGTACTGCCTAGCACACTCCAAAATCAGCTCGTAACACTGGACTGCTGGAGGGAACCCTGCCACGTGTACCAACCCTGAGTTCATCATCCCTTGCCTCAATGCCGATTGGTCCTTCTCAGCTGTTCTCTGTTTGAATTCTTCGTAACGCCAGGCACCAACGTTGGTATCGGACACATCTGCCCACACGGAGGATATCTTACTCTCTGGGACCTGACTCCTCATGTCTAATCTCAATTTTTCTGTCTCGGAAACTGCAGATGCCCCCGCACCACCTTTGGACTTCCCAGCAGCAGCTTTGCTTGATTCAGCCTGCAGATCCAAGAATCATTATTAGAATTTAATTATTAAGCTCATATCCATCCAAAAGATTAGCATACATCATACAAATCCATTAAAACCAAATGCCAATTGCCAATCTTCCGAGATCCGGAGAAACCAAATAATCCGGGAAAATCGTATAATCTGGGAAAATACATTCAGGGCGGAATTCCGGAGAAATCCGACCCAGACGGACTCCTGCCACCAAAGCACTATTAGCCATGTAAATCATTAATATGTTCGGAAATCAAAGGAAAATCATCAATTTTACTCTTTGGCAATCAAGAAATAGGCATTAACAATCACTCCATCAATCCTCTCATCGAAATATACAAAAGAATGCAATCAGACAGGAAATCCGGAAAAATCCGAATGGGACGGACTTTCGCGGACAGCATCAAATGCACCGGAAATTAACCCTGTCCGCGGAATAAAAGGAAACCGGGAAAATCCGGGAGACCGGAAATTCCGCGACAGCCTCGGAAACCCGAAAAATGGCAAAACGTGCACCAAAACAGGAGCGACCACAAGATCTTCAATATCAAAGCTCGAATGAACCCAAAACCGACGACAATCACCAGACTCGAATATGCAAAGGGTTCCAACACTCAGAAGCACTCAAAGGAAGGATCCCATACTAAAATGACGATGCCCTAAATCGAACAACCACATATCCGTCATTAAAACCAGAGCAAGCTTTTAGGGTTAAAATATCAGTTCGGGATTTACCTAAAAGCCCTCTAATCCTCACAGGACGGGGAAGCCAACATAAAACGAGGCGAAAGTCATTCAAACACAAGATCAAACCATCGCGTTAACCGAAACACCAAGGAAACCCTAAATTCGCATGGTAACACACTCCGCACCCAAAACAAACATACAACACGACCCAGAATTCCGTCGAAAATGTAAATATGCAATTAAATGAACAAACAGAACTTATGAGGCACGAGAGATGGGCTTCAATAAAAAAACGGATCAACCCGACTAGATAAATACGAAACCCAAAACCAAAACACGGGCCGACCCAAAATTCAACAATGCCCAGTACAAGAAAACCTCAAATCACCATGCAAGCAAACGGAAGGGCAACGAATACATACCATGGACCAAGACGGGCAGAAATCGAGCTCAGAAAATTAATCCACGTGACAACACGTCCAAGCCACGAGATACTGGCAGCAACACTCAAGCAATTCACGCGCAAACAAACCAAGATCAATCCTCAAAGCTCAAACGCAAGTTCTGAATCGCCAGAGCAGAAAACAAGGAAGCAATCGAAGTTGGAATGAATCAGAAAATGCCCTAAATTCGCCCTTATACCCGCCTGAACCAAGGTACCTTAGCCATTAATGCGCGAAAAGACGTTTCTGACAAGTCCGGAAACCCGAGCCCCAAGTGGAATTTTGGAGAATCCCAGAATGCGCGGAGACACGGATTCCGCGGAAATGCAGAAACCGGGGAAATCAGAAATATCGGGACTTTGACGGAATCCGGGAAAATCCGACTGGACCGGAAAATCCCGAAGTTAGGCAAAAACCCGGCATCGGAGAATCTGGCAAGAGACGGACAAGGAACCAGGGCCGGAAAAATCCGCCAGAGGCGGAAAATCCCGGATCTAGATGAAAACCCGGACTTGGCCAAAAACTCAATTTCAATCAATATCAACCCCAAGGCAAGGGCAAAGCCAGCAAAACCAACATGTCAAGACCCCAAAATGATAAATCCAATAAAATCAAAGGTCAAAGACACAAAAAAGAAAGGGGGTCCCCCACTCCAAGTGGGGCGTGTGTGCAAAAACTGCACAACAAATGGCGACTCTGCTGGGGAAATGCTCCTGAGCATTTCGATGACAAACTGGAATCAAGAACCCAGAACTCTGATTTCAACTCAAGTACCCAGCCGTCACCCTAAGTTAAAGCAAAGAAACTCCCAGACATTCAGACATTCCTATACCAGGGTCCAAGTGTGTGCAGGTGCATATATTACCTACCTTCAGTTGCAAAGAACCAGACTTGGTATGAACAGGCTACGTAAAGATTCTGACCCTAAAAGTAACCTGGATAGAGCCTCGCTGCCAGTCAGGCGTTCATAGCCCCGACGAGGTTATCGCTGTGATCCTCCTGAACATAGCTCTACTGCCAGCCAGGCGTCTATAGCCCCGGTAGAGATATTCAGATCCCCCTGATGAGTTGAATTCGAACCTCAAGATTTTCAATATCCATTTCTTTTCTTTTGCTTCTTCTCTTTCTTTTTTTTTTTTTATACGAATATTTCTTTTTACTCAACTTATTCAACCTGTGAACAGTGAAGTTCACACTCAGGGCTGAGAACCACAGTGGCACTAGAGCAGAAAAAGATTTTTCACTTGTCTAGACCTTATAAGGGCCTTTTACGACTTCAGGTATATTTAAAGATTAAAGGTATAAGACCCCAATACATTCCTGTGCAGAGTGACCAGAAAATCTTCGCCTTACCACAAGGACGAGTGACATAGGCAACGGAATTCATACCATAATATTCCGAAAAAAAGATTAAAGTTTGTAAGGGAAATATCAGAAACATTGGACCTGCTTTGTCACCATTATCATACAGATGCACCCACAATCCCACAAGGAGATAAGACCAAAAGCAAGAGCAACGCAAAACACAACACACAAACCAAAGCAAACCTACGCCAACCAAACACAACCAGCAAAGCGAAAGGGAAACCTACCCTAACCAAAACAAGAAAAACAAGCAAAGAAAGCAACCTGACTAACTATTTACAGGGCAAAGAGCTGAGAACAGCTCAAGACTGGAAATAATGTTTAAGATACTGCCCATTAACAGGCAGTGGCATGTCCTCTCCCGTGAGAGTCCTCAAACGGAAGGCATTATCTCCCAGAATTTCAGCAATCTGGTAAGGACCAAGCCATAATCTATCAAACTTACCATGGCTACCTTTCTGATCATGCGGCTTATCCCAATACAGGACAAGGTCAGAAATCCTAAAGGCTTTGACCTTAGCTCTCTTGTCAAACCATCGCTTGACTACCCCCTGGTGTTTGGCGAATCTTTCAAGGGCATTATCCCGTTTTTCCTCAAGATGCAACAATTCAGCTAATCTCGCTTCCCTTCTATCACCCTCATCATAAAACTGGTTGATAAACTGCAGAGTTGGGATTTTAAGCTGGATAGGGAAAACTGGTTCCAGACCGTACACTAAATGATAAGGAGAGGTACCAATGGAGGACTTAACCCGAGTACGATCTGCCCAAAGAGCAAATCTAAGCTGGGTATGCCAGTCCTTTGGGTTCCTCTCTAATAGTTTTCGGATAACAGTCAACAGGTTCTTATTAGAGGATTCAGCTAGACCATTCCCCTGGGGATAATAATTAGATGCAAACTTAACAACAATGCCATGATCAAAAGCCCAATTTGAGAATTTCAAAGATGCAAAGGCAGGACCATTATCACACACAACAGCGAAAGGACATCCAAACCGATTGAGAATGGCAGATTCTAAGAAATCGATTACTACCTTTGATGTACACTACCTACAAGCAAATGCCTCAGTCCACCTTGTAAAGTAATCAGTAATGGTGAGAATATACCTGTGTCCAGCAGAAGATGGTGGATTGATAGGGCCGATGAAATCCATACCCCATTGAGCAAAAGGTTTTACCTCAATAACAGACTGGAGCGGAAGTGCTGCACATCTTTCTCTTGTTGCTGCAGTCTGGCAAATGTGACAGGTCCGTACATGCTGATGAACATCCTTGAACAAAGTAGGCCAATAGTACCCTGCCCTCAAGATTTGATTCGCAGTGGCAATGGCAGAGCCATGACCAGTGCCATATTTCTCATGAAACTCATTTATTACTCTCTCAGACTCCTGCCTCCCGAGGCACCTCAAATAAACACCTTCGTGGTTCTTCTTGTATAGGACAGCTCCTTTCAGCATGAAACCATCGCTTTTCAGTCTCAAGGCTTGCCTCTGTATTGCATTAAGATGACCAGGAGCCCGCTGATTTAGCAAATAATAAACTACATCATCATACCAGCCATCAGGGGAAACGGCTCCAACATCATAGTTACAGACAGACAATTCAGGGCCTATCTCTGCCATGGTCTGGGTGAGTCCCTGTCCTCTTACCAGCCTCATGGGCTGGATCTCAATGTCATACTCCTGTAGCATGGTTACCCATTTAGCTCTGCGCTCCCCTAACTCATTCTGCATCAGCAATAACTTAACTGCAGGATCAGGAACAATTGCAAACACCTTGTTTCTGAGGATATAGTGCCTAAATTTCTTTACTGCTCGAACAAGGGCATATGCCTACTTCTCCACACATGGGTATTTCAACTCAGCATCCTTCAATGGCGTGCTCATGAAAGCGATGGGATGCTCATTCCCCTCATCAGACTTTTGTGTCAGCATTCCAGCACATGAGTGGTCTGAAGCAAAGGAATAAATATAGAACGGTTTACTATAATCTGGACTCACCAACACTGGAGCATCAGCAATGGCTCTCTTAATCTCTGTAAAGGACTCCTTCGCTTCTGCAGTCCACTCTATCTTGGCATCTTGTTTTAACATGGCATTTAGTGGCTTGACAATCTCAGCAAATCCAGTAATGAATTTCCTAACAAAATTAATCTTACCAAAGAAAGATTTCATCTCTTTCTTACTGGCAGGCGGTTGAATTTTTAGGATGGCTTCCACTCTCTCTGGATCTATAGCAATGCCTTTCTCTGATATCACATGGCCCAGTAGTTTGCCTTCTGTAACTCTGAAGATACACTTCTTGGGATTCAAAGAGATGCCGAATTCCCTGCACTTCTGGAACACTTTACGCAGATCTGAGATATGATTCCCTTTGTTTTTGGAGAAAACAGTCAGATCATCCATATAAATGATAATGCACTTTCCTATGATGTCCTTGAAAGCGATATTCATAGCTCGTTGAAACGTGGCTCCTGCATTGATAAGCCCAAATGACATCCTCCTGTAGGCGAAAGTTCCCCACTTAGTTGTAAAGGCAGTCTTGTGTCTATCCTCATACTGGACCATCACCTGATTATATCCTGAATAGCCGTCCAGAAAGGACATCATCTGCGATCCATTAACCACTTGTAACACTTCATCCAACGAGGGAACTGGATAATTATCCTTTTCAGATGACCTGTTCAGATTTCTGAAGTCAACACAGAGCCTAATTTCTCCATTCTTCTTTCTCACTAGAACTAGATTCGCCACCCAAGTAGAATGCCTGACAGGAAATATGATCCTAGCGGACAGCAGTTTCTGAACTTCCTTCTGTATGAGTGGCTCCAACAACGCATTAATAGGTCTCTGCCTCTGTCTAAAAGGCTTAGCGCCTGGCTTGAGAGGTATAGTGTGAGTAATGATGGATGTATCATAAGTCTTCAAGTCTTCATAACCCCAGGCCACTATGTCTGGAAAATCGTATAGGGCTCTGATTATTCCCTGTTTTTCTTCAGGTGTACAGACCTTACCAATGAAAACATTCTTCACATCTTCTTCAGTGCCCACGTTGTGAGTGTCACACTGTCCACTGATAGACTCTTTCTTAGATTCCTGTTCCTGGTCTCTGATTTTGTCCATATCGAAAATCCTCTCCAGCTGCACCATTCCCCTCGGAATAGTATTGGACTTCAAATTTAGCACACCTTCCAGATCCAATTCTGCTTCTTGAGGTTCTGTTTCATCGATGATCTGTGAAGAAAAAACATCCGTGTTCATGATAAAGTCAAGGATATGTTTATCATCCTCAAACACCTGAAAGTTAGTCACATTGTCAGGGACTGACGGGACAGGAGTTAATTCAACAGTAAACTTCTTCAATCCTGATAGGGACAGGGGCTGCAAAGTACTGGCCGCTTGAGCTAGGGAATCAGCAGTTTGATTCTTCTTCCTTGGGATCAATTGGATATTAAAAGCGTCGAATCCCTCGATGAGGTCCCACACCCTATGTCTATAGTTAGTCATTCTCCTGTCGTGACACGCATATTGCTTTCTTACTTGTTTGACCACTAATTCTGAGTCACCAAATACTTGCAAGACCCTGACCTTTTTCTTGAGTGCCATAAGGAGTCCATGAATTAAAGCTTCATATTCAGCCACATTATTTGTACAATGAAATTGGAGTCTATGAGCTGCGAAGAAACTCTTACCTTTGGGACTTATCAATTCAAATCCAGCTCCAGCCCCTTGCTTGGACTTAGATCCATCAAACTTGAGAGTCCAGTACTCCGCAGTGGTGGTCTTCTTCATTTTGTCTTTCGTCTTATCAGTGATAGAGGCCTCCTCAGCCACAACAGGTTTCTGACTTTCACACTTTGCTTGCAGATTCTGCTCATCTGTGCTGGCCACCTGAGATGGATTCATGCTTTTGTGCACTTCTTTCACTGCTGTCTGACACAAGCAACACTCCAATTCTGAGTGAGAAGCATTGTGGACTCTGCACCAATTCGGCAAGAGTAACTCCTTGAAACTTGTCTTCCTTCCCAAGTGGGTTTGATTCTCCACGCATCGCTTAATGAAATCTTGGAAATTATCCAGTAAGCTAATCTGTCTATCCTCAGGTTCTTCTTCTTCCTCAACTGATTCTGTTAGGACCTCAACAAGACTCGACCCTGTTTCGGCGTCCACTGGCATCGTATGCAACATCAGCACCTCTTCTACATCTAATTCCTCATATGGGGCGGACAGCAAGTAGTTTCCCATTCCAGCTTCTGATATGAGAACCTCGGTCGAAGTCTTTTGGTACTCTGTTATCATGTACTTCATTCTAGGTTCCCTCTCAATCCTTATCTGATTAGGCACTCCCTTCCAGGGAAGCCACATGTGAGAGTGATCAGTAGACACATACCCATTCAGGGCTTTGGTGAACTCTCGTCCTAGAATTAGACCATATGCATCAGGAATATCAGCCACTTGAATGTTAATAACCTGCTGGATTCTTGGATCAGAGGCTATCTGCATCTGGATCATGTTGAGTTCCCCTACTACACTCACTTCGGTTCTGTCAAACTGAGTAACCTTCTTCTGGGAATCAGTAGGTGTAATTCCTAGAGCCCTACAAACTCCAAGGGGCATCACGTTGGTAGACGCACCAGAATCTAACAAACAGTTGTGAAGGTTCTTACCAAAGATTCGGACTGATATCAGAAATGGTGGAGTCTCCATCTTCCCTTGAAACAAGGTAGGCTGGGTATCTACCTGAGCCACTTGAGTTTTATCCTTTTCTTTTCCTCTATCTCCAGGGGGTAGATTAGCCCTATTCTGTGTCTGACTTTGTGTGTTCACAGGCTGAAAACTGGAGGTCTGGCTGACATGCTCACCAGAAGATTTGTCCGATGTCTTTGAATTCGCATCGTAAGTACCCAAGATGGCCTTTCTAATTGCAGGAAACCTCAACAATTCAAAAGCAGAGAGGTTTACCTTTAATTTTTTGAATTCCTCTGCGACGTACGAAGCCATCTGTTCTTCACTCATATCAGTAGGAACCTCTTTAGATGGTTCCTCTACCTTATCCTTACTTACTTGAACAGTCCTTTCCTTCTGCGGTTCTGCTTGAGCCTGTCTATCTTTCGAAAGGTACTGCTTGGAAACCTGTGGATAAGATGGATTATTGCTCGCATTAGGATCTGGAGGGGTACTAAAGTTATTGGGAGGAATGGAAGTGGTGAAGGGCCCTCTAGGCTGTGGGCGTCTGTGAGGCATATCCCTCAATCCCTGTCTCTGAAACATCTGAACTTCTTCAACATAAGCTTCGTCCTGATCCAAGGGACCATTGTCATTTATATTTCCTTCGTCGAACAACCGGGCCACCTCATCCCCATTACAAATCTGATCTGTTTCATCACGGGAATCGGGTTCTTCTGGCATATTTTCCTTGCTGGCTGGAAAAGGAGCATGATTCAATACCAGCACAGGAGAATCATAGGAGCTAGAGGGGACAATCTCCTGTCCATTAGCGTTATTTTCCACCTCATACTAAAAAATGGAGGCTGCAGTTTGGAATTCTGGACATTCCAACTCTGAATGCTGGCTTGTCTTATGGAGTCTGCACCATCCTGACAGGGCTGCTTCTGCGAGATACACACCAGTGGGAGGTTTATCCTGGCTGACTGGCTGGTTCGCAGATTGATTAACAATCTGATTGGCTGGCTAATCCAATGGAGTAGGAACTCCTCCATTATTAGGCCCCGTATTCCAAGTTCTATTCTGTCCCTGTGTTGGCCTTTTGTCAAATCCTGACCCACTCCCTTGGCCTCTATCAAAGTTTTGCCTCCTATCATTGTTGAAACCTCTTTCCTGATTATACCCCCTGTCATTGTAGAATCCTCTGTCGTTGCGTTGTCCCCTGTCAAAATTCTGCCCCTGTGAGAATTCTCTGTTCTCATTAGATTGCATTCCCTTCTGAGCAGCTTGTAATTGGCTATTCTGGTTTCTCAAATAAGTCACCTCTAGATTTAGCTTCTTTATTTGTTCAGCCATTTCATCAATCCTTTCCTTATTAGGATCTTGGTAAGGGATCTGGTTCGGGTTACTCTGAGGGCGAATAGGCATTGTGGCGGATCCCAAAGACTGGTGGAGCACCTCAGAATTCTGCAGGTAAGCAGGGAAGCTATTCTGCTGTGACTGATACATGGGTTGGTTCACTTGTTGTTGAGGGAAGCTTGTCATAGGAGAGATTTGGTTCATGGGATGACCAGGGTGTGGTATTATGGGTAATTGGGGAACTGGGTTCATAATTGGGGTATGATTGGTGAGAGCTTGATTTACTGCCTGAATCTGGTTGGGATGTGCAACTGGTCCCAGAGAAGGCAATGGCCCCGTCAAGTGCTGTCTCAAGTCTGTGCTAAGCTTGACAGCCTCCGTATAAGCATCTGTTAAGGTGGCTGGAGGGTTAGGTCTCCATTTCAGAAAGGTTGCCGTTAGACTATCCAGCGCTTCATAATATACTCCCAGGGCGGTACCATCATCTAGGACATATGGGTCTTGCAATCTGGTGAACGCACGGTGGAATCTATTATTGAAACTGGCTATGGGTTCGTTAACTTCTCTCTTCACTTTGATAAATTGTAGGTATAGCTCATTAGCACTGATGGGTATTCGAAACTTTTGCAGAAAGGTCTTTTCAAGGTCACTCCAATTCTGAATTGAGCCAGCAGGGAGATGGTTGTACCAATAAAAAGCTTCTTCACCCAGGGAGTAAGGGAATAACCTACAAGCAACATCTTCATGGACAATTCCTCTGTCTTTAAGGCAAGTTTGGAAAATCCTTATGTGTTCTTCTGCAGTTCTGTTCGGGTCATTCACATGGAATTTCGAGCAGAAATGCTCAGGATTTTTAGGCATTACATTATAAGCACCGAAGGACAAAGGTGACAGATTATTGGCAAGGAAAGCCATTGGTAAGAGCGGGGGTGGAGGTTGTGGTCAGTTGATGACAGGTTGGGACTGTTGAAGGGGAACCTCTTCAGGAACGGGTATTGCTTCAACCTCAGGGTAAGAAGATATGGACGATGTTGGTGAAGGGATAGGTAAGGATGATACTCCCCTATATGAGGATGTGGATGATGTTGGTGATGGAGCGGGCGATGATGATTCTCCTCTCCCTCTAGTCCTTCTTGACCTATTGGGAAATTGAAGTTCCTCTAAATCTTCCTCTCTGGTGGTGGATCTGGTATTTCTCCTAAATCTCTCTGGAGAGATGGCATTCAAGAAACGATCCAGTGTGCTCATTCAGGCCCTCCTTCTAGCGCCAATCTGTTGATAGTGTTTTCTGCACAGCAACAACTCAGATAGAATACAAAATCCTATCTCTCTTGAAAGGTAATCTCCAATAATGAATTACTGAAAATCACCCCAAGGTCTCTCGGGTGTTAGGTCATAACAATGCATAAAACAACTCAGATGAAATGTGAAATTGTTGGTAATCACAATCGAACCTTACTACAAGCAAACTAAACCTTTTCAATTTACCAGATCTAACAATATGATGATCTTGAATCCTAAATCTAACCGAATAATAAAGAAATTGCAAAAGATAGGGATGCAGGGAAGGTAATAAAATCTAAATTATTGAACAGACAAGCAATGCAAATGACATATATTTGGAATGGACCTATCTCAAATAACCAATTCTTGTTCGACCCACAAGGCAATCTTTACAAGAACAGTGCAATCTTCTGAGGAGTATAAATTTTCAAATCATAGACTTGCATCTATAACCGAACTTAAGCACATTTGAATATATATGGTCCAGGTTGACTTCACCAGCCTACTACAATCAGATAGTTACTGGGAGTATAGACCAAAGATAGCTACCAACATTCCAAATATGAAATCACATACACCATTTATCCAACTAAACTAATTTATTCCTGAATATTAACCCAAGATCTTCAAGAAATGTAAAAGATAGAACAAAAGAACCATGCAAGATGAGATAACACAAAGGATTTCACCAGGAAAACCACAATGTCTCCAATTGTATTAATCATCAAATGCTGCAACAATTTCAACTGTTCTGAATATGATATCTGCTTTCAGAAATTATAAAACTCTAACTATTGCTCTTGCTAATCTCTACTATCAAAATCTTCTGAACTGTCCCTTACAATAAGGCAAAAATGCCTATTTATCAAAATTTTTTAGAACATGTCGGCCCAGCCAAACATTTTACAAAAAAATAAAAACTGCCAAAACAGGTCGGCCAAGGAAACAAACTAAGGCACACATTCAATGCCATCATCCAAGTCGGCCAAGGCACAGTTTCCAAGGAAATCCGTTCCAATGTATGCCCTATGATAATAGGGAAGCACAAATCTCGAGATAACCCTTAATTGCCACTTCCTTTGTCTTTCCTCCGCGCTGTTGACCCTTGGACCCTCGAGAAAACTCCTTCCAACTCAGCAACAGGTGGCAATGGCAAAACTTTGAGCCGGCATTTAATTGACTCAATCCCTTCATTGGACCGCTCAATGGTCCCCTTCCAATCCTTTCTGCTGGTCAGGTATCTATCCATCACTGCCAAATATGTAGCCGCATCATCAAGCATATGGCCAGTGACAACCTCATCAGAATCCGGGGCATAAACCTCATGCCACCATTCCTTCAATTGATCCAAACTCAGGTACTTAGGAGCCATCTTATTCCTCCCTGTCATCACCTCAAAAAATGCAATGCAACCATCATAGATTGCAGTAAGGTCGGCATCAATGGCTTTTCTTTGTTTCTATATCTTTTTCAGGGCTCTCTGCCTGATCTGTAATGCTTCGAACCATTCCCATGGTTCATCCAACCTGGAATAGGGAAGAATTCCATCCTTGCCCAATTGTTCCCTGCCATGCCCCAGAATAATCTTTGTCTTCAGCAGCAGGGAATCAACATCATTCTTATCCTGAGAAAGGATGCTTTCCATCAGCTCTTTTCCTTGGACTGCATCCTTGCCAACAGACAGGATCTCCTTAATAGCTTCATCCCCTTGTGTCCGAACACTCATCAACCAGTCTATGGCAGCTTGTGTGGAAGCCTTCATCTTCTCTATGCCAGAAATTGTTTCCTTCAGCAGAAATCCGGGAGTAGAAGAGGAGGACGGATGGAGGGACTGTAGAGGTTTCATGACCTCTTCTAAGCTTTTCCTCAACCTTTCATTTTCCCTTTTCAATTCTCTCTTTGTCTGAGTCTCCTTCTTCAATCTATCTAGAATCACAGCACTTGACCCCTCGAATTCCTCAATGTCTTGTTCTAGGGAAGCTGGCCCAAGGTTGATGGTTTGGACACTGTAATCTTGGCCTACTACCTCATCTCTTGTTTTATCTGCAACAGGGGTGGCGATGTGGACTACACGGTTATGCACCTCATCCCTTTCTACCCGGGAAATTATCCTAGCAGCCTTCTTCTTTTTCCCCTTTCCAATCTGAGATAACATTGCATCCCAGTCGAGAGGAGTGTCCTCCACTATCACCTGTTTCTTCCTCGCTATTTCTTTTTCTAACCAGTCCGGGGCTGCTGGGTCTATCCGGATTCCTTCTGTGTCAGTTTTCCCCGGGTCCTCTGTGGCTTTCTCCTCTTCTGCTACCACCACCTCGACTTCTTCTTCTTCTGTTGCCTTGTCATCATCTTTCTCTGGAGGTTGTTCACCTTGGTCCGTCTCCTCAAATCCCAACTCAGGAAGCACCGGCGATGGAGTTCCAGCGGGGATGCTTTTCTCTGGTTCTCATGATCCATGTGGGTTCTTTCACCGAGTCCTCAGATCGC
>VDFB02193867.1:428054159-428117081 GCA_007258455.2 Sequoia sempervirens
AAACATAGATAAAAAAATTTAAATCAACACAATGAACACCAATTTTTTTACGTGGAAAACCCAATAACGGAAAAACCACAGAGGGGGTTAACTCACAATATAAAGATTATAAAGTGAATACAAAGGCTCACTGCTCAAAAGAGGAATCACTATCCTAATACAAAGGCTCACTTCCTACAAAGGACTCACTATCCAATAGGGAGGCTCACTACCTACAGATACAAAAGAGAACAAAAGATCCACCACTGCAATTAAAGCACATTTGCAGGATTACAAAAACCTTCAGCTTACTGTCTTCAATACATTGAAACACTATTATCACAACTTACTCACACAAACTTCTGCTCTTATGATTTGTGGCACTCTTTCGTCACTTTGCATCACTCTGTCATACAATTCTTCACAACTCAACTTACTTTTATACTATTCGCAACCTTAGAAACTTTTTCCAAGGTCGGCCACAATACATTGTTTCATAAATTCAAATTAGGCTGGCAACTCTAAATTCCTGTAGTGGAAAGGAATAAGAGTGGACCAATAAAAAACATAAAAATATTATTCTTGAATCTTCTACACTCTTTCTCAATTTAAATTTTATTCTTGAAGTAAAGTGTAAACACTAGGTCAGCCAAACCTAATGAAAACACAAATTATCAATGATGCACACACTTACCAAGAATAAGATGACATGTGGATGCCACAACATAGTTCATTATACACGAGAATACATCTCAGAACCTTCTAGATACATCTGCAACAAAAACAACAGGCTTCAATCACTAAATTTATTTCACCAGTGTGTCTGGACTATGCAGACACATACAAAAATACTGAAACATGATTTTTGGATCACCAAACTTCAAACCTTTTTTCCATAGCATAGAAAATACATTCAGAAAGCATATCCCAGATCCACAAGATCTGAAACAAAATAGCGGAGGATTGTAGAGCAAACATATTTCTCCTAGTCCATAGATCACTGACTCTACTGGTAGAACACACATACCAGTGGACAAAACTTTCATATGCCATCTCACTAGAAACTAAAACTTAGAATATATCATCATTAGATCACCATAATGAAATCTTCAAAACCACACAAACATAGGATCAACACAGGAGAAATGCAGAGCTAATACCGGAGCACATTCTGAATACTTCTATTATTTTGCTTTCACCTCTTTATTAATTTTCTCAAAAGCACTTGGAAACTCAACAACACAACTCATCTAAAACACCATAAAGATATCTCCATGTACTCACAACATCTCATCCATACATGTACAATCTGCAACATACTAAACAATGTTGACATCAATGACAACATTAATGACAACACCAACAAACTAGCTCATACTTGCAACAATCTCCCTCTTTGTCATTGATGGAAACACATAACCTTTTCTCTCCCTTTGAGATCAATGGAAAAGAAAAATTGCTCTGGTTACTCCCCCTTAGGAGTACACTCATACTGCAACAATGAAAAACTTTTCTACTCTCCCTATGGAGTAGACCTAACAATCAGACCAGATAAATGAAGAATCTGTGAATTCACTGGACTGATACACCTTCATGTGCACCTAGTTAGGAGGTCCAATGAAACCAAACCTCTCCCTAAGATGCTCAAAAGTATCCTTCGGAAGAGCCTTAGTAAATATGTCTGCAATCTATTCCTTTGTAGTCACATACTCTAATCTGACCTCATTCTCCAACACTTTTTCTCTCAGAAAATGATATTTGATAGATATGTGCTTCCTTCTTGAATGCATAACTGGGTTCTTCAAAAAATTTATTGCACTTGTATCATCATAGGAAATAGAGATAGGCTCATCACATACTACTCTAATGTCCTTTAGAGTTTGCTTCATTCACAAAAAATGTGAATAGCAGGATGCTGCAACATTGTATTTTGCCTCTACAGTGGATAAAGAAACCGGGTCTTTATTTTTACTCAACCATGCCACTAATCTTCCACCAAGAAAGAAAGCACCACCACTGGTACTATTCTGACCATCTACACATTTGGCCCAATCAACATCTGTATAAGCACTCAGGGTGAAATCATCACTCTTAGGGTACCATAGTCCATAATCCAGTGTGCCTTTAAGATATCTAAATATTCTTTTTACATCCATAAGATGTGATTCTATAAGATCTACTTGAAATCTAGAAACTAAAAAAACTACATGCATAATATCTGGTCTAGTAGCAATGAGGTACAACAATCCACCAATCATGGATTTGTATTTGCTCTGACCAGTCTTAGCAGATTCATCATCCTTACTCAGCTTACATCCGGTTACCATAGGAGTACAAACCGGTTTAGAATCTTCCATCCCAAAAATTTTCAACAACTCTTTTACATACTTAGATTGTGAAATGAATATCCCTTTGCCAGTCTGATTCACTTATAGACCAAGGAAGAAATTCAATTCACCAATCATAGACATCTCAAATTCTTTTTGCATTTCTTCAATAAATTTTTTACACATGCCTTCATTTCCACCAAAAATGATGTCATCAACATAAACAACTACAATCAAAATCTTATTACCTTGCACTTTGAAGCAAAGGTTGTTGTCAATAGAACCTTTGTTGAATCCTTGCTTTGATAGATATCTATCTAGTCTTGCATACCAAGCTTTGGGGGCTTGCTTCAATCCATACAATGCTTTCTTCAATTTACAAACCATGTCTAGCTTGTCAAACAACTGAAACCCTTTAGGCTGCTCCATGTACACTTTTTCCTCCACCTCACCATTTAGAAAAGATAACTTAACATACATCTGATATACCTTCAAGTTCTTGTGTACAAAAAATGCCATTTTTTTTTTTATAGCTTCTATTTTGGTCACAGGGAAAATTGTTTCCTCAAAATCTATTCCTTCAACTTGTGAATATCCTTTTCATACCAATCTTTCCTTATTCCTTACTACTTCTCCATTTTCATTTAGTTTGTTCTGGAACACCCATTTTGAGCCAATCACATTTTTGTTCAT
Organism: Sequoia sempervirens; assembly: GCA_007258455.2. Taxonomy (NCBI): domain Eukaryota; kingdom Viridiplantae; phylum Streptophyta; class Pinopsida; order Cupressales; family Cupressaceae; genus Sequoia; species Sequoia sempervirens. The sequence continues at coordinate 428,057,159 of VDFB02193867.1, forward strand.
AGGCCTAGGGACTATTCCCATGTCTGATTCTTTTCTATCTGTTGCAATTCCTCTTTCATCTAGCTCTCATCCAACTTTCATCTTCACATGCTTCTTTTACAGATTTAGGTTCTATTTTAGAGAGTAAACACAAATTTACCTCAATTGTAACTTTTCTTCTTGTCTTCACACCTTCACTCTTTTCTCCAATTATCTAATCTTCTAGATGATTCTTCTGTACATATTTAGGAGTCCTAATAGGTTCCAATTTATTCTCTTTGTCTTCTTCTTCTTCTTCCACTTTTCCTTCTTCTTCTTCCTTCTCCTTATTTTCTTTAGGTATATGTCCATAGATAGGATCATTAGGTTCAACTTCACTTATCTTAATAGGTCTATGTATGTCTTCATCAACTTTCATATTAGCACTTTCAATGATCTTCCTTAATCTTTTTTTAAAGCATTTGTATGCCTTGCTAGTGGTAGAGTATCCAAGAAATATTCCTTCACTACATATAGAATCAAACTTTCCAAGATTTTCATCATCTCTTTTAATATAGCATTTGCTTCCAAATACCTTAAAATATTTCACAGTAGGAGTCATATTACCATTCTATAACTCAAAAGGTGTCCTTGTGTTGTTGTGTCTATTAAGAACATAAACAACACTATGTATCACTTCTCTCCAATATACATCTAGTACATTTGATTATTTCATCATAGTTCTAGTAGCTTCTTGTACAATCTTGTTTTTCCTTTCAACTACTCCATTTTGCTGTGGGGTTCTTGGAGCATAAAAACTGTCTTTTTATGCCATGCTTCTCATAGAATGTATTAAATTCACCAAAAGTGAATTCACCACCTCTATTAGATATCAAACACTTGATTTTAAAATTTACTTCATTCTCCACTCTTGCTTTGAATACCTTGAACCTATCTAAGGCCTAATTCTTTTCTCTAAGAAAAGAAACCCAGTCATTCAAGTGTAATCATCCATAAGCAACATGAAATATCTGTCACCATTTAGGCTTCTAGTCTTAGTCAAACTACATAGATTAGTATGCACTAACTCCAACATTTAGGTAGTAGAATATTCCTTTCCCTTAAAGCTACATCTTGTCTACTTCCCCAGTTGACAACTTCTGCAGATAGTGTTAGCAGGTCTTGTGATTCTAGGCAATCCTTGAAAAATCTCTTTTGCACTGATCTTGATTAAGTTATCAAAGTTTACATGTCCCATTATCTAGTGCCATAACCAACTTTCACTGATCTGAGATACAAGAAAATGACCATCAACACCTTTCAGCTGATAAATGTTTCCCTGAGTTCTTCTTCTAGTAGAAATCATATCTCCATTTTTGGATCCTTTTCTAATTTCACAAGTATTGTTTTTAAACACAAGTTTAAAGCCATTTCTACACATCTGACCAACACTCAGAAGATTATGCTTCAAAACCTTCACATAATATACATCATCAGTACTATGCACTACATAAAAACTAATTGAACCTTTACCACAGATCTTAGCTCTTAAATCATCATCGAACATAACTAAACCACCATCATATCTCTCGAGTTTAGTGAACTTACTCTTATCTCCAACCATGTGATTTGAACATCCACTATCTTACCTAGTAGTCTTCATCCTGTCTTGCATGAAATGTGGCAATCAGAGTACCTTCCATCCTATTCTTCTTAACCTCTAGGGTCTTCTTCCTTACACATTTTCTAGAATTAGTGGATACAAACTTACTTTCCAAAGCTAAGAATAAGCATTCACTATCATCAACCTCATTTTCAAATTCATCATTAGAAATACCTACCTCTTCCTTAACATAGTACAACTTCTTATACTTCTTATCCTTCCTATCCTTATGCTTATAATCATTGTTCTTTTTATGTGCAGCCCTATTCAGACATCTTAAAGCATAATGACCAATATTACCACAACTAAAGCATTGAAAGGGCAACATACCTTTATACTTTTTGATACCTTTCTTCAAATTCCTAGTGAAGTTAGCTTCCAACTCATTAACATCATCACTATCGGTTCCTCCTCAATCTTCATTGCCTTAAATGTCATTTCTATCTTTTCATCTTTCTCGAACTTTCTCAATTCAAATTTTTGCACTTAGGTGTGGAACAAGTGCTCCAGGGTGTACTTCTTAGGATCATACATTTCTTCAGTCACCAAGATCTTATTGCTGTAGCAGTCCGGTAGGGCGATCAGGATTTTCTTTATTATGTCTTCATTTGAAAGCTTTCCTCCTTAATTTCTAACCTCATTTGCAATCTTTTCAAACCTGTGAAAGAAACTTATAAATTCTTCATCGTCTTCCATTTTTAGGTTCACAAATCTATGCTTTACCGCCAACCTCTTTATCAATTTCACCTTTTCATTTCCTTCATGCATGTCTTCCAACTTCTTCCAGACTTCATATGCAATATCCAAAGAATAAACCTTAATTCGCTAATTTTTAGATAAACCACTGCAAATCACATATTTTGCCTTCTCATTTTCTTCATAAGCAGAGATCTCATCTACATAATTAATACCACCAGACAAAAGTGTATACTTGTTCTCAACAACCTTCCAAGTCTTGAAACTAAGAGAGATAATATATCCTCTCATCTGTCCCTTCCAATCTTGGTAGTTAGTTTCATCAAACATAGGGATCGCCAACTTGTGCATCATCACATCTTCCTTAAGCGGTTAAGCTCTACAACAAGGAACCAATGCTTTGATACCAATTATTAAATAGGCACAAGACAACTAAGGGGGGGTGAATCAGTTATCACACAAATTCAAACTTAAAACTTTATCACTTATCAGATCTTCAACCAAACTATTTTGTTATTAAATATGAGCATGAAACACATATAATAGAAAGTAAATCAACACAATGAATACTAGATTTTTTACGTGGAAAACCCAATAAGGGAAAAACCACGGTGAGGGTTAACTCACAATATAAAGATTATAAATTAAATAGAAAGGCTCACTACCAAGGGATCACTCCCAAAAGAGGACTCACTGTCCTAATAAAAAGGCTCATTGCCTACAAAGGACTCACTGTCCAATAGGGAGGCTCAATACCTACAAATACAAAAGCGAACAAAAGATCCACCACTACAATTAAAGCACATTCGCAGCATTACAAAAACCTTCAGCTTACTATCTTCAACACATTGAAACACTACTATCACAACTTACTCATGAAAACTTCTGCTCTTATGGTTTGTGGCACTCTTTCATCAATTTGCATCACTTTGTCATACAATTCTTCACAACTCAACTTGCTTTTATACCATCCGCAACCTTAGAAACTTTCTCCAAAGTTGGCCATAATACATCGTTCCATAAATTAAAATTAGGTCGGCAACTCTAAATTCTCGCGGTCGAAAGGAATAAGAGTGGACCAATAAAAAACATAAAAATAATATTCTTGAATCTTCTACATGCTTCCTCAATTAAAATTTTATTCTTCAAATAAAGTGTAAACACAAGGTCAGCCAAACCTAATGAAAACACAAATTATCAATGATGCACATGCTTACCAACAAGAAGATGACACAAGAATGCCACAACATGCTTCATTATACATGGGAATACATCTCAGAACTATTGATGGGTGTTTTACACACTTTCTCAACATAGGCAATACATGAGTGCACTACCTCTCTTGAAAGGAAATCTCCAACAACAAGTTGCTGAAAATCTCCCCAAGGTCTTTTCGGTGTTAGGTCATGACTTGCATGGAACTCCTCAGTTGATTTTATGTGGTTTTGTTGGTAATCACAGGGTGGGCTTACATAGCTGGATGTGAGGTAGATCTTCAATTCTAAAGTTTCTGAGATAGAGGTAAAGTTTCACTTTGTTATAGGTTCGGACAGCGGTCTAAAACTTTGATGTTTCTTCAAGTTTCGTTTTACAATGTGCAATGAACCTTAACACAGGCTATTTCTAAAAAAATAAAAAAAGGGGGGTAGGGGAGATGAAAGGTTCCTTGACCTAGCTCTAACTATGAACAGTAATCATGGAGTTCTTGCAATGGACAACTTCCTCAAAATAATATTTCACATAACTAGAAATTTCACAGTCTCATGAAATTTGTGCTATCTTCTAAGGTATGCAAATATTTCACCTTCCATTCACCATATACATGCATGAACAAAGATAAAAGTGTGGAGCAGCTTTGATTTTAAGCCCAGACTAACTTTACACCACTAGCTACCAGCAACAAACAATAAAAAGTATGGACTAAGAAGGCATCTACACAACAAGAATTTTCACAACCAGAACACAACATTTCTAAAATCTATGAAATCAAGAACATAGCTAACTAAAGAAACAATATAGATCTAAGTAAGGAAACTAACCAGAGAGATTGAACCACGAAACATGTGAAGAAATTAGAAAATGCACCAAGTCAATGTATTTTCATTAAAAATTTCAACAACATGTCTTTACAACTACTCAACTCCCTTTGCAAATGAGAGGAGACCCCTATTTATAGTGCCCAAAAAGTTAAATGAATGGCCAAGATTAATTCTCATTGTGTGGCCAAGATTTGTTACAAAATAGGGTTTCACCAACCCCCAATATATTACAATTTAAAATTACATTCTCGTCTCCTTCCCTATTTTTTCCTCTAGTGGTGGCACTATAGCACTTTGTCTTTTGCTGTAGCTATTCCTTGGGGAGCTCCTCATTGCCAATAGGGCCGCCCTCCTGCTTCTTTGATGTTGTGTACTCCATGAATTTTAGAATGACTGGCTAGAGCTTATCTACCTCAATGATCTCGTACTGCAACATCTAGTAGCTCCATTCTTTCACATTATCTTCAATATTTTTCCACTCTTCATCATATTTTACACCCTGATCTCTTAACAGTTATAACTGGTTGAAGGCACGGGCAGAAAAACTCATGAATTCCATTGTTATTTCACTAGACATCCTGTCCTCCATTTTATTTTGAAAGTAAGGTTTTACTTTTCCTGGATCCATCTGTACTGTAGACATGTCATACTCCATCATCAACTTGAGATATCAAGCACATTCTACCCTAATTTCCTTGATCCATTCGATGTCTGGATCCACCTTACTCATTATTTGCTCCAATCTTTCCTTTATGTTGTCAAAATCCTGCCTCCACACATCCATCAACTAGTGGTCATCCCCTTTGAATGCAAGCTCCTTTTCCCATGTAGCCTTTGGAAACTAGAGGATGGCCTCGATCTTTGGATAGGTGGAGTCGTATGTTGCAGGGAAGTCGGTGTAGAGCTTCTTCGTGCTTTCCAAAGACTGTTGTAGATCTAAGAACTTGTTGGCTGTCCATACAACCCAGCTAATACCCATGTTCCTTACGTACAAGACCTACCGGAACCAGCTCTCTGTAGTTTTTTCAAAGTTCTTTCTTCTCTCCAACTTGTCAATTTGTTCTTTGGACAACGGTTGGGGTGGAGCTGTGGACGTGGTAGGCAAGTCATCCACCGAAGAGCATTGTTGGATGTAATCTGTCAAGGAAACTACTTGTTCTTTGAGTTCATCCTTTGAGACCTTTTCTTGCTTTATCAGGTGCACCATTGTAGCCACCGACTCCTCAAGATGCCCCACCTTCTACTCTCTAGTAGCAATTCCTAGATCAATGGTGGAGATGTTGTAGCTTATTCCCTCCTAGCCCACCACTGGCATTGCTATCTACACAGCCTGAGACCCAAAAGCATCCATTGTTACCTTGGATCTAATCTTAGGCTTCTTCTCCTTTCTAGTTGTGATCTGCGCTCAGGCTAAGATAGCCTCTAGCTTCACTCTCGGGTCTTTTGGTGTGGGAGTTTTCTTTTCAAGTTGTCTTTCTAGCCATTCAGGCATAGCAGCCTTTTCTTTAGGTGATTCACGATCACCTTCACCCTCCTTGGCTAATACTTCTATTTTCTTATCTCTTGGGGCCCTTTCTTCCACTTTAGCAGCATCTCCTTCTTCATCAGAGTCCTAGACGAATGCAAGGTGCTTAATGGGAGGCTTGGTAGGTAATTGCTATTGGGGACTTTCTTCTTTTTCCATTTCCTTCCCCTTCTTTTCTTTGGTTTTCTCAACCTCGTGTGCATGCTCCTTGGGCTGATCAATTTTGAGGCTCTTGACAGCTTGAGCCTCACCCTCAGGCTTATCCTCTCCTGTCTTGTCCTCCTGTTGATGTCCCTCTTCTCTAAGAGGTGACCTTTTTGCCTCTTCTTCAGTACCTTTCAGCTGTCGAGCCATCTCTTCTTCAAGATCATCGTCGAACGTTTGCACGATGACCCTACCACCGACATCCTTCTCCTCATCTTTGCTCTCTAAGGAGCCTATTCCTTCCTCTTCATAGGCCACCCTATCGATAGTCTAGTATTCATACTCTGGGTGTTCATAGTATTCATCAGCCTCCTCTTCAAATGGCTTCAAGGCTTCTTTCTCTCACCTCTCCCACTCCTCAGAAATCAACATGGTGGCCTCCATAGCTAGTGGTCCTACTAGAGGCTGTGAAGGTTTAGCAGTAGCGAGGACCTACACCAAGGTCGCTTGAAGAGTGGGGTCCATAAGGATCTGGGAGAGCTCGGAAGGGAGATTCTGCATATGTTTGGAGAAGGCCTTAGGCAAGATGGAAGCGGGTGTTGGTGTCATCACCATAGCTAAAGGGAGCAATGTGGTAGGTGACATGGTAGTAGAGGAAGGAGGAGTAGTTACGGCAGAGGAAGAATCAATGACTTTTACAGGCTCGGCTAGAGGTGAAGGGGCAAAATGGATGGAGATGTCTACTGCCAGCGGGGATGTGGCGACCATGGCTAGAGAGGTAGATGATGAGGCAGTCGAAACAAGGAGATCCAAAAGAGGTTTTAACTGATCTGTACCTTTTGCTTCTTCCTCTTGGATTAAGGGCTATTCTGTGGTGCCCCCTATTTGCTTAAGCCTTTTAGAAGGTGAGCCTCTCAGATCCTTCCTTGTATAAATTTTGGGATTAGGAGACTGCTCCATTTCTGTCTCTTTCCTCTTCTTGGATCTGGTGACTGGAGGAGACTTGGGTGTCCCGCCCATTGAAGTAGTGGTAGTGGCCTCCTTCGTGGCACTTGGCTCACCCTTGAGCCCTTCGTATGTCAATACCACCCCTTGCTATTTTAATCGGGCCACTTGTCCATCCACCCATTCTTTGGTACGGGCCAAGATTGGCTTGGTTATAATGTCGAGGTCATCAACCTCCTGCTCGTCCCAATCTATTATTGGCAGTGGAAAATTGGCAACTGTAGGATATATGGTGTCCATTACGGTGCTTTAGTCCTCTTTGACTTGATCTAGTATGGGAAATGGTTGCACCTTTCTTATGAAATACACAGTCATCTGCATATAGTGTCTTGCATGCACTTCCTTATCATCCTGACAATCTACCTAGAAGTCCTTGATATGATGCAGATGGGTGAACCCTGACCCTAGTTCCTTCTTTACATGCCCATATGGGTCCATTCGCGGGTGAGTAGTGTGTAGGTGAAAATGATAATCTTTCAACTTTTTCTCAGAGTTCCCAACGCACTGGGAAGTTTGTAATTTATACATTCCTTGGCCAAGAGTTAGGGGATAGGAGATCCCTAACAAGTGTTTGCTAGTGAGGACTGATTGTATGTGTTGGAGCTATTGAGAAAGTTCCAACATGATGATCCGGTCGTTGGGGTATTGGGGTAGCTCATTTGGCCTTTCCATGACGCCCTGGGCACAAATGTATGTGGACTTCAGATATTGAATAAAAAGCAAGGTGTACTACTTCAAGAAGGCCCAAGCACTATGGGAGACCCTTCTCTCAAAATCCCCTACAATCATCCTGATGATATGGCCAATAAAGGCATCATTGACCCTGTAATACTCCTTGAAATTTTTGTACTGGAGTTGAGGGTACCTATCATAGGCCTTTAATTTTTGACCCTGCTCTTCATCGGGTGCCACAAAAAACCCATTGTATTGTCTCTGGTCTACTAAGGATTAGATGAGATGTGAGGTCATGTAGAACTTGGAACTTTTCTTCACATTGACGAAATGCTCATGGAAGAAGTCGCTTATTATACCTCCCTAGTAGAACGAGGATTTTGGGTGATGTCCTCATTCCCATGGAGGATCTATTCAATGAAGTACACCATCCACTCCTGAAAGAAGGAAGCAGTAGGAAGACCCATAACCTTGCTTAGAATAGTGACTAAGTCATGGTAATCTTCATGAAAATCACTGTGGAAGAGTTCGTGAGGAACCTTCATAGCATTGCCCCATTTTTCTTTAAGTCAATGTGATTTATCAACTTCTTGTAGCCTGTCGGGTTGTCATCCCATGCTGCTTTTCATTCCTCTATGGTGGGAGTTTCCATTTATTGAAAATTGGGAATGTGGAAGGTCTTTGTAATGCCTTTAGCTGACATATTTGCTAGAATATTACCATCCCTGTCAACGATGGTCCTTGTCTCGGTTTGATAAGCCTACCGACAAGCCATGACTAGCTCAGGGGCAATGAGAGATGGGGGAAAGCCCACAGCTTTTGCGATTCTGCTTTGCCCTATTAGCCTTGCATTCTTGGTTGTCAGGTTAATTCTAACCCTTTGTGTAAACTCATTAATAATAAATTGGCCAATATTGGTGTCTGTTATTTATTTCCAGTCTATGGTGAATTTTGATCATAGAGAACACCTTGGAACTGGAACTTCATCTGGTCTTTATCTTCCTTTCCACAAGGAGTATTTTCTGACTTCTTTCCTTTGTCCGTTGTCCCCTCTGAGGGTCTGGTACTTGATTCCATATATCCTACGGGCAAAGGCATATTCAGTACAATCAATCGTGAAAGATTTGATGTTAGTTAAAATTCCATGGACGAAATGAAATTTAAACAATTTATTGTTTATAAAATGATACTTCTACTTCTAGATGTCATTAGTCTTTTAATTGAGGGCTTTCAGACAATTTGAGCCTGGAGGCTGGACTTCCTTGGCAGGAATGTTGTTTTGAAAGGGGAAATGGGGTAGGGAGATCTAGGAGATTTCTTTCCTTAGGATTTTGGTGGTTCAAAAGGTCAATGCAAGAGAAGGCTGAATTTGAGCACGTGGGTCGAGATTAGATTTCAAATTTGAGGTCATTTGGATCATTTTAGGAGCATCTAGAGGTACAAGGCCTGAAAGTCATTCAGAGTTGGCTGTTTGAAATGGCCAGAGACAAAGGGAATTCCAGAGACATAATTCTAGGGTTTGGGACCTGCCGGGTTCAAGGGTGGTTGATAATTTTGCAATTTTAAAGTGTTCGAGTCTGAGGAGCCAGGAAGCCATCATGCCTTCGCCATTCAAAATGACAATCATCAGATGAAAGTTCATAGGGGGCGGCCCAGAGGATCGGACCCGACACTTAGGTTGGACATCATATTTTCATAATGAGTTTCCACAGCGAGCAGGAAGGTGGAGCTCAGAGCTAGGAAGGGCGGGCATGATTTTTTCTTTTGAATGGCGGAGATAAGAAAAAGTCTCAGGTGGCAGAGCTTGGAAACGTCAAGGACGATATAGTTCTATTATTTGGAATCCTTGCAGAAAAAGGAGGCTGAGGTCCAGGAGGTGAGAGGATGCCAATGGATTTCTGTTCGAAACGATGAAGCTCCTGTGGAAGTCTGCGGACGGAGGTCCACGAATTGGGACCTAGTGAGGTGCTAGAAGGTGGGTTTCAGCGTAGGAACGGACAACAAAAGGAGGCCCGGGGCCCGAAGCTTGGGTGGACATGGTTCTTTCACCGTTTGAGAATGGCGTGAGTTTGGAAAAATCCCAAACGTGGAAGTCTGGGGGCGTAGGCTCGGGAGGCCAAAATGGAGGTCAATTTTTAGAATTTAAGTTTGTGATGCCAAATGGTGAACCACCGGTGGAAACCTAAGGATCCGGGCCCGAGAGATGGTGTGACCATTTTGAAAAGGATGTTGAATTTTATTAGTTTTACTAGTGAAGAAGAGGCCCAGGTCCGGACGCTGCGAATTCCCTGAGTGAAGAACAACCGTGTGCAGGCTAACTTCCAGGTCGATCTTAGGGGGCGCTTTGGAGGCTTCTAAAAGATTCTATCTCATGGGTTTTGTGCGTTGTCTTATGTTCTATCATTTAAATGTATTTTTAACTTGGGTTGCTCATCACTTTAGGTTTTAAAATCATAAAAAACTCTCAGGAGGGCAAATGACAAATCTACCTCAGACACCTAATGGGGCAAGGCATGAAATCCACTAATGATCGGCAAGTGACGGCAACAGGCACAAGGGTGATGAGCAACGAAGGCAATGGTTCTCTCTGGAAAGCACTTTGATCTCTCTCTATAATCGTAACAAGTGAAAATGACAGGTTGGGAAAAATATTCATACTCCCACTGCCATTAATGGCTCCATTAAATGCAAGTACAACAAAGCATAAAGTTGGTGGATTTGAATTTGCGGACGGTGGTGGGAGGTCTGGGGTCCGGGGATCGGAAGGATGTAAGATGATGGCCATTTGAAATTTGTTTCACATACTGATAGCCGAGGGGATCTCAGGGCTTGAAGGACGGAGTTCCGTCAGTGATTTACTGTCGGGAATAGTGAAGTCCACATGAAGTTCTGGGAGAAGAAGTCTGAAGGGCTGGGCTCGGAGGGGGTGAAGGTAGCCAAGAAATTTTTCAATTTTTACTAGATGGAGAATAGGGAGCTGGGTCCTGAGGTCTAAGGAGGCAGAAGCCTTCTGCCATTCAGAATGGACAAGCCAAAGGGGGAACCCGGCGGGGCAAGCCCAGAGGGCAGGAAAGCCCCTGGTAGAGGAAAACTGCCAAGGAGACTCCGCAAGGCACCAGGACTTGACAAAATCAGATAGGCGTAATATGGTCAACTCAAGATGAGACTCTGGAGGTATGTTGAAGATGTAGGACACTAAAATGGGGCATGCAAAATGAGGCGGTGATAAAAATGACCTGACAAGGTGAAAGAAAAAGAGGGTCCTCATTACGAATGAGGCGTGTGTGCTGAGGACACAACAAATGGCGACTTCGCTGGGAAATGATCCCGAGCATTCCAAGGATAAACATTCATCGAGGACCCAGAATCGCTGGTTTCGTAGACCAGGAGTGGAATTCCAAAGGTGAACTGGTAGAACATGATCCTTCATTGGGTTAGTCTACAGGACATCTTAGAAGTGTGTGTAGTGAATTCATTCCTTTTCACAGAACTGCAACTAATGGCTGCTAATCCAATTGAGCAAGCTACATAAACCATCCAACACCAAAAGTAACCCAGACATTGCTCCACTACCATTCAAGCATCCATAGCCCTGATAGAGTTGTCACTGTGATTCCATGGATATTGCTCTACTATCGGCTGGGTGTCCATAGCCCCAGTACAGTTATCCGCACACCCATGTGGTCGCTTAGTTTTTAGAATTACTTTTCTCTTTTGTTTTGATATTTCTTTTAATGTCCATTTTCTCACTTAGCTTTTGCTCGAATAGGTAAGCACTGAATCCTATAATGGGTTTGGGACCACAGTGGTCACTGGAGCAGGCTTAAGATTTTTCACATACTAGGGTGTCATGACAACCATGGTACACTCTTTTAGAAATGATTAAAATGTGTTTTGTGTGAGATATGAGATGTATGTAAAGAGATCCAACCGAGGGTCGAGTGCTAAAGCAAAGTTCAAATGAGGAAATCATTCCTAGGCAGTCTTTAGAGACCAATAGTCGGGAATGAATTTTTATCTAGAGAACACTAAGGACAACCAACTAATCAGGCCATTTGTTAAGTGAGCATGGCCACCACAAAGGGACAGACAACACCCTTTTCAAAACAAAATAGTTAGGGGAACAAGCAAACGAAATGATGTGAACTAGCAAGATGCAAGAAAACCAAAAGACAACCTACTCTAACCTATATACAAATATTTACAAGAAGAGCTTGAGAGAGGTCAGGCCTGGAAGTAATGCTTCAAGTGATGCCGGTTGAATAGCAATGGGACATCTTCACCAGTTAAGGTCTTTAGGTGGAAGGAATTGTCTCCAAAATTTTTAGCTATTTGAAAGGGTCCAACCCAAAACTTGTTGAATTTGTTGTGTCCCCCTTTCATTTCATGGGCCTTGTCCCAATACAAGACCAAATATATAATTCTAAAAGCCTTGATTTTAGCTTAGCGATTGAACCATCTCTTAAACATGTCCTAATGTTTGGAAAAAATTTCTATTGCATGGTCTTGTACTTCTTCTAAATGTAAGAGCTTAGCTAACTGAGTGTCCCTACGATCTCCCCCTTCATAAAAGTTGTTGATAAACTAGAGAGTGAGAATCTTCAGATGGATGGGAAAGATGGGCTCTAGGCCATAAATGAGATGGAATGGAGAATCACCAAGGGCAGCCTTATGGCGAGTGAGGTATGCCCAAAGGACGAAACGGAGCTATGTATGCCATTCCTTGGGATTCCTATCTAACAATTTCTTGATTACCGTGATCAGGTTCTTGTTTGTAGATTCAACTAGTCAATTTCCTTGGGGGTAGTAACTAGATGAAAACTTAAGGGCAATCCCATAATCGAAGGCCCAACTAGAAAATTTTAATGAAGCAAATGCAAGTCCATTGTCACACACCAATGCATAAGGACAACCAAAGAAATTTAAAATGAAACTTTCCAAAAAGTTAGTAACTACTTCGGTTGTGCATTACTTACATACAATTGCTTATGTCCATCTAGTGTAGTAATCAGTAGTGGTAAGAATGTACCTGTGTCCCGACGATGATAGAGGGCTTACCAGAGCAATGAAATTGAGGCCCCATTGCATGAACGACCTTACCTCCAGCATAGGCCGCAGTGGGAAAACAACATTCTTCTCCTTGGTGGCGGTTGTCTGACATGTGTGACATGAGCAAACATGAAAATGAACATCTTTGAAGATAGTTGGCCAATAATATCCTGCTCTCAATATTTGATGTGTAGTGGAGGCACCAGATCCGTAGCCAGTGCCAAACTTATCATGAAACTCTTTTAAGACTTGGTTTACTTCCTCTTTACCAAGACATCTTAAGTAAATGCCTTCATGATTTCTCTTGTATAAAATGGACCCTTGTAACATGTAACCATTGCTTTTCAATCTAAGAGCACACTTTTGGACTCCTTGTAGGTGAAGCAAACACTTGTGGTTCAACAAATAATAGACGACATTCTCGTACCATTCTCCCAAGGAAACGTCCTCGAGCTGGTACTGCTTCATAGTGAGTTCGTGTCTAGCGTTTGCTACAGTTTCATCAATCGTGCGGGTAAGTGCTTGTCCTCTCACCAACTTTATCGGTTAGATTTCCATATCATATTCATGGAGCAAGGTGACCCATTTATCTCTTCATTCACCCAATTCATTTTGCATTGGCAACATTTTTACTACTAGGTCGAGGACAATGGCAAACACTTTATTACGCAAGATATAATGCCAAAATATCTTCACCCCTCTGACGAGGGAATATGCTTGCTTTTCTATGTTGTGGTATCACAATTCAACATCCTTCAGGGGAGCACTCATAAAGGTGATCGGGTGCTCATTTCCTTCATCATCTTTTTGAGTCAAAATGCTAGCACAAGAATGCTTTGAAGCAAATGAGTAGATATAGAACGACTTTAGATAATCTGGGCTGACTAACACATGCGCCTCAGTAATGGCCCGTTTGATTTTTTCAAAGGCCTGCTTGGCATCAGGAGTCCATTCAACTTTGGCATCCTGTTTTAACATAGCGTTGAGGGGCTTAAAAATCTCTGCAAAACCTGTGATGAATTTCCTCACAAAGTTGATCTTTTCGAAGAAGGATTTTAATTCTTTCTTGCTATCTGGGGGTGGGATTTTCAGCAAAGACTGGATACGTTTAGGGTCTATACAGATTCCCTATTCTAAGATGATGTGTTTGAGCAATCTACCCTCAGTTACGCTAAAAATGCACTTCTTGGGGTTAAGGGAAACTCCAAACTCCCTGCACCTCTGAAACACTTTGCATAAGTCAGAGACATGATCACTTTGCCTTTTAGAAAACACAGTTATATCATCCATGTAGATGATTATGCATTTACCAATCAGATCTTTGAAGGAAATATCCATGGCACATTGGAAGGTGGCCCTAGCATTAATCAGCCCAAAAGGAATTCTCCTGTAAGTGAATGTTCCCCATGTAGTGGTGAACGCTATTTTATGATGGTCTTCATACTGCACCATCACCTGGTTGTACCTGGAGTACCCATCAAGGAAAGACATCATTTGGGAGCCATTGATGATCTGCAACACCTCATCCAATGAAGACACTAGATAGTTGTCCTTTTCTAAGGCTTTGTTCAAATTGTGGAAGTCTACACATAATTTGTTGTTCCCTTAGCACACACACCCCATTTGGAATGAGGACCCTCTTTTTCTTTCGCCTTACTAGGTTTTTTTTGTCACTACCTCATTTTTCATGCCCTATTTTAGTGTCCTACATGGTCAATGTACCTCTAGAGTCTCATCTTGAGTTGACCATATTGTGCCTCTTCGATTTTGTCAACTCTTGGTGCCTTGCAGAGTCTCCTTGGCAGTTTGCTTCTACCAGCAGCATTCCTGCCCTCCGAGCCTACCCTGCCAAGTTTCCCTGGTCTGGTTGCCCCCTTTGGCTTCACCGTTTCAAACGGCATAAGGCTTTCACCTCCCTAGGCCTCAGGACTGGGCTCCTTGTTCTCTGTTTGGTAAAACTTGAAAATTTTCTTGGCTGCTTTCGCCCCCTCCGAGCCCGGCCCTTCGGACTTCTCCTAGAACTCTATGCAGAATTTTCCATTCCCGAAGACAAATCACTGATAGAACTCTGTCCTTTAGGCCTAGAGATCCCCTCGACCATTGATACATGAAACAAATTTCAAACGGTCGTCATCTATCATCTTTCCAGTCCCCAAACCCTGGAACTCCCACCGCCATCCATGAATTCAAATCCACCAACTTTATGCTTTGTTGTACTTGCATTTAATGGAGCCATTAATGGTGGTGGGAGTATAAATATCTTGCCCAACCTGTCATTTTCACTTGTCAGGATTACAGAGAGAGATCAAAGTGCTTGCCAGAGAGGACCACTGCCTTCATCGATCGTCACCCTCACACCCATTGCCGTCACTTGCCGATCATTAGTGGATTTCACGCCTTGCCGCATCAGGTGTCCAAGGTAGGTTTACCATTTGCCCTCCCGAGAGTTTTTTATGATTTTAAAACCTAAAGTGGTTAGAAACCCAGGTTAAAAATACATTTAAATGATAGAACATAAGACAATGCACAAAACCCATGAGATAGAATCTTTTAGAAGCCTCCAAAGCGGCCCCTAAGATCGACCCAGAAGTTAGCCCGCGTGCAACTGTTCTTCACTCAGGGCATTCATAGCATCTGGGCCTGGGCCTCTTCTTCATTGGTAAAACTAACAAAATTCAACATCCTTTTCAAAATGATCACTCTATCTCTCAGGCTCAGATCCTTAGGTTTTCACCGGTGGTTTGCTGTCTGACATCACAAACTTAAATTCTGAAAATTGACCTCCATTTTGGCCTCCCGGGCCCGCACCCCTGGACTTTCATGTCCAAGATTCTGCCAAGCTCCCACCATTCTCAAACGATGAAAGAACCATGTTCGCTTGAGCTCTGGGCCCTGGGCCTCCTTTTGTCGTTCGTTCCTACACTGAAACCCACCTTCTGGCACCTCGTCGGGTCCCGATTCGTGGACCTCAGTCTGTGGACTTCCATGGGAGCTTCGCCGTTTTGAACAGAAATCCATTGGCGTCTTCCCACCTCCCAGACCCCAGGCCTCCTTTTTCTGCGAGGATTCCAAATCGTAGAACTATACCGTCCTTGACCTTGCTGGGCTCCACCACCCAGGACTCCATCCCATCTCCACCATTCAAAAGAAAAAATTGTGCCTGCCCTTTTGAGCTCTGGGCTTCGCCTTCCTACTTGTCATGGAAACTCATTATGAAAATATGACGTCCAACCTAAGTGCCAGGTCAGATCCTTTGGGCCGACCTCGTTGGACTTCCTTCTGACGATAGCCATTCTGAATGACTTCCCAGCTCCTCAGGCACAAACACTTTAAAGTTGCAAAATTATCAGCCGCCCTTGAACTTGCTAAGTCTCGGACCCCAGAATTCCCTCTCCAGAACTCCCTTTGTTTCTGGCCATTTCAAATAGCCAACACCAAATGGGTTTCTAGCCTTGTACCTTTGGATGCTCTTAAGACAATCCAAATGACCTCAAATTTGAAATCTAAACTCAACCCACGTGCTCAAATTTAGCCTTCTCCTGCATTGACCTTTTGAACCACCAAAATCTAAAGGTAAGAAATCTCCCAGATCTCCCTACCCCATTTTCCCTTTCAAAACAACATTCTTGCTAGGGAAGTCCAGGCCTCTGGGCTTGGATTGTTTGAAATCCCTCAATTAAAAGACTAATGACATCTAGAAGTAGAAGTATCATTTTATAAATGATAAACTGTTTAAATTTGATTTCATCCATAGGATTTTAAGTAACATCAAAACTTTCACGATTGATTGTACTGACTATGCCTTTGCTCGCAGGATATATGGAATCAGGTACAGGACCCTCAGAGGGGACAACAGACAAAGGAAAGAAGTCAGGAAAGACTCCTCATGGAAAGGAAGATAAAGACCAGATGAAGTTCCAGTTCCAAGGTGAACCTCTATGATCAAAAATCACCACAGACTGGAAAAAAAATAACAGACATCAATATTGGCCAAGTTGATATTGATGAGTTTACACAAAGGGTCAGAATCAACCTGAAAACCAATAATAAAAGGCTGATCAAGAAAAATGGAATTGCAAAAGCTGTGGGCTTTCCCCCATCTCTAATTGCCCCTGAGCTAGTCATGGCTTGTCAGTAGGCTTATCAAACTAAGACAAGGACCATCATCGACAAGGATGGTAATATTCTAGTAGATATGTCAGCTGAAGGCATTACAAAGACCTTCCACATTCCCACTTTTCAAGAAATGGAAATACCCACCATAGAGGAATGCAAAGTAGCATGGGATGACAACCCGACAGGCTGTAAGAAGTTGAGACATCAACATTGGCTTAAAGAAAAACAGGGTAGCGCTGCGAAGGTTCCTCACGAACTCTTCCATAGTGATTTCCATGAAGATTACCATGACTTAGTCACTATGCTAAATAGGGTTATGGGTCTTCCTACTACTGCCTTCCATGGGTTATGAGTGGATTGTGTTCTTTGTCAAATAGACCCTCCGCAAGAATGAAGACGTCACCACAAAATTCTCATTCTACTAGGGAGGTATAATAAGCGACTGCTTCCATGAGTAGTTCGTCAATGTGAAGAAGAGTTCCAAGTTCTACATGAAGTCATATCTCATCTACTCCTTAGCAAACCAAAGATAGTATAATGGGTTGCTTATGGCACCCGATGAAGAGTAGGGTAAAAAATTGAAGGTCTATGACAAGTACCCCCAACTCTAGTACCAAAATTTCAAGGAGTATTGCAGGGTCAATGATGCCTTCATTGGCCATATCATAAGGATGATTGCAGGGGATTTTGAGAGAAGGGTCTCCCACAGTGCTCGAGCATTCTTGAAGCAGTATGCCTTCCTTTTTATTCAATATCTGAAGTTCACATACATTCGCGCCCAAGGCTTCACGGAAAGGCCAAATAAGTTGCCTCAATACTCCAACGACTAGATCATCCTATTGGAACTTTCTCGATAGCTCCAATACATACATTCGGTCCTCACCAGCAAACACTTGGTAGGGATCTCCTATACCCTAACTCTTGGACAAGGAATGTATAAATTACAAACTTCCCAGTGTGTTGGGAACTTTGAGAAATAATTGAAAGATTTTCATTTTCACCTACACACTGCTCGCTCATGAATGGAACCATATGGGCATGTAAGAAAGGCACTAGGGTCAGGGTTTGCCCATCTGCATCATATCAAGGACTTTTGGGAAGATTTTTAGGACAATAAGGAAGTGCGTGCAAGGAACTATATGCGGATGACTATGTATTTCATAAGAAAGGTGCAACCATTTCCCATACTAGATCAGGTTGAAGAGGATGAAAGCACCGTAATGGACCCCAGATATCCTATAGTTGCCAATTTTCCACTACCAATAAGAGACTGGGATGAGCAGGAGGTCGATGACCTCGACATTATAACCAAGCTGATCTTGTCCAGTACCAAAGAATGGGTGGATGGAAAAGTGGCCCAATTAAAAAAAGAAGGGGTGGTCCTGACATACAAAGGGCTCAAAAGTGAGCCAAGTGCCATGGAGGAGGTTGTTACCACTACTTCAATGGGCAGGACATCCAATTCTCCTCTAGTCACCAGATCTAAGAAAAGGAAAGAGACAGAAACAGAGCAGCCTCCTGATCCTAAAGTTTATACAAGGAAGGATCCGAGAGGCTCACCTTCTAAAAGGCTTAAGCAAACAGGGGGCACCACGGAGCAACCCTTAATCGAAGAGGAACAAGCAAAAGGTGCAAATTAGTTAAAACCTCTTTTGGATCTTGTTGATGTGTGTCTTGGCACAACAAACATGCAAACACAATATTGCTATTTTGTTTCTCCTAAAAGAGAAAGAAAACAAATGGATGTCTTAGCTCCCAAGGTCTTTGTAGTTGGTTCTCAACTGTGTTGATGTTACTCAGTTTCAATGCAATAGTAATGTTTAAGGGGCCTACTGGTGTTGAGCTTTTAGATTGTTCTGGGATCTAACATGAATTTAAACCTACTTTAACCAGTGTTTTTAAAGAAATAGAAAAAGATAGAACAGGGATTTGGAACAAAAAAGAATGATACTTCATCCAAATTAACTAGACCTAACACCTTCCAAGGAATTCCTAACTAAAATTGCATAATGAAATTAACTTGTGATTGACACACAATTTCAGTCATTCACAGTGTTGATTTCAACAATAGATTGAAAGTTACTATTTAAAAAAATATATAAAATCAAACTTCATTCCTTGAAAGCTTCTCAAATCAGATGATTAACTCAAGAAAAACACCATTCTGGAACACAACATGAAGTAGATTAAGATCTGGTTGCTTCTATTGTTAGTGAAACGGATAAGCAACATTTTCAAAGCTGACACAATCACCAGTGTATAGAAAATTGATGACTCCAAATTGTTTCCATTTACACTAAGAAAGCTGAAAGATAAATTCGTCTATTCTGAGTCTAGCTCCTAACTAAGAGGACAAAAGAGGCTCCCATCACAAAGAATCAGGATGCAACTCTATCCCCTCTAGCTAACTTTTCTCTTCTAATTTATGACTATTTCTCCTAAGACTATCTTCTAACTGTGTATTTTCTAATTCTAAATTCTAATTTTCTAACTCTATTTTTTTTCTAACCCTTGAAAAATAGGCCAGGATGCCATATATATAGTACCCAAAAAGGAATGTGTTGTCCCCTCCATTAGGGTTTATAAAATATCTGCCTTTAGGAGGGTCCACCCTCAGATCTTTTGAAAAGAGTCAATGCTGCATTAAATGTATATCCCTGTTGTCCATGTGGCAGAGAGATTGTTCCAGGGATAGTCTTTAGATCTTTTTCAGTTGCAACATTTACTTCAGGCCTTCATTTCCATCTTTGAACTCCATAGGGGCTGCCTTGAATGCTCCATAATCTCACCATTAATACTGATCTTCCTCCGCTAGTGGTCACCACAACTATCTCTGTGAGTCACGGTCATTTATTTCCTTCAGGCTACCTCAGGCTCTAGACCCCTTCTGCACGTTGACCATCTTCTGGAAGCACCATCGGGCCTCCCTTTAGATCTTTGCACCACCTGAGCCGATCCATCACCTTCTGCTCCCAGAAGGAATTCATGTCATTTACATCCTGTTGATCTTCTTCACAGGGGTGGTCAATCAGTCAATGGCCCACCTTAGCTACTTCTGATTGGTTAGACATACGCCACACAAGATTCCCGGTGGTCAAAAGTGGTCCACATTGAATTTCATGTCAGTGAGACACTAATCATGTCTCCCCGATGCGATTATATCTCTTCATAGCTATCGACATAGCGTGGATTAGTCGATGAGACCTTTCAGCGAGCTGGAGAAGTCATATCGAGCCCATAAAGACCATCGGCAAGACAGTCGCTAGTTGGTATGACCTCATAGCGAAGCCCCTCTTCTCTTGGCAAGTTCATTCTGTATTAGCAAGAAGTTATGGCGTTCAGCCCAGAGTCCTCTTAATCTCATCTTGTGGAAAACCATCGGTGAGACACTACCGGGTCGACGAGATGTCACCCTGAAGTATCTCCATCTCGGCGTGACAATTGCACTCGAGAAGACATCTCCCCGAGTCCACTTTTATTTCCCAGAGCCCTTCCATTTTTCTTTGGGAAGACTTCTCGCTCTCGGCATGACATCACGGTGAGGCTCAAAATCCCTTAGCGAGCTCATTTATGATGTTGGGGAGACTATAATGTTTCGGGGAGATGTTATCCCGAACTCCTTTCTTCTTACTGAGCCCACCTTGTTGTCGAAAAGACTCCTTATTGTCGGCCAGAGGTTATGGTGAGTTCCCTTTGGTTAGACTGATGCCTCCTTCATTGGGAAATCCATCGCTGTTGCTATGACCTTTAGCAAACTCCCCTTCATTCTCATTGAGCCCACTTTTCTTCGGTGAAACCTTTCGCCTTCAGCGAGATGTTATGGTGAAAGCAAAATCTTTTGCCCGATGCCCCTCAGATTTGGCCAGAGTTATGGCGATACCTCTTCCTTGTCGATGTGACCTTTCTTAGTCACCGAGACCTCTTGCAGATGGTGTAAATCTTCCCTGAGAACCCTTGGGGAACCTTTGTCGGTGGGATACCTTGTGGTCAAGGAGAGCTCATGTTGAAGCCCTTCATTCATTTAAAGTCTCCCTGACCTCCTGTTCTTCTTGAGCTCGAGCTGCTTTTGTTTTCGGCGTGACCTCCACAAATCGGTGCGAGATTACACTGAGTCCTAGATCCTTTAGCGAGCTCATCCCATCGGAAAGAGATAAAACGATGTCATCTTTGTCGATGAGACAATCCTACATCGGGGAGACTTTATATTGATCCCTTAATGTCACATCAAAGACTGACCCTTCGGTAATACCTTTCAGCTCGGCCATACCTCCTACTGAAGGAAAAATTATCACCGGGCTCAGACCATTGGTGGGACCTTCCTTCATCAGGGAGACCTATGGTGATACCCCCTTTGTGTCACCGAGACCCTAGCACATCGGCCAGACTTCATGCTGATGGTGAACCGCTTTCCCCAAAGACAAACCTTCTCAACAAGAGTCTCCCATGTCAGTAGGACATCTTATCGAATTCATTCCATTCTCCCTGATGACAACCTTCTTTGGCTTGACTTCCTTGATTTGGTTAGACATTATGCTGAAGGAATCATCCTTTGGCGATCCCTTTCCATTTCGGGGAGACTTTAATGTAGTCATACCGAAATGAATTCCTTCATTGTACACGCTTCACTGTAACACTCTCCTTCTCTCCCCGATGAAGCAATAAGTCGGTGTGACAATCTAGGCTAAGGAGACTACAAGACCTCATATCGATATACCCCCTTTTGTGCTTTGTCGGTGAGACCAAATGTATTCGTCGAGACATCTCTTTGCTGCAAAAGTTTCTCATTGAAAGGTATATCTTTATCGGTGGTCAGTG
Organism: Sequoia sempervirens; assembly: GCA_007258455.2. NCBI lineage: Eukaryota > Viridiplantae > Streptophyta > Pinopsida > Cupressales > Cupressaceae > Sequoia > Sequoia sempervirens. The sequence goes on from VDFB02193867.1 coordinate 428,078,841, forward strand.
AGACATGAAGCTTTTGGCAAGATCACACACTGAAGATACAACTCTTCCCAAAGTGTTAACCCAGTCTGCAGTAGTCGGTGGGACATAAAAAAGTCACTGAGACTTCACCCCAAAGTAAAAATTTTCCGCCAAGATGCGTATCCCTTTGTCACCGATCAGTGAGATAAATATCTCGCCAAGACCTTTCTCTGAAGGAAACTTTCATGCCGATGGGAAACTCCTATTTGCCGGGATGATGATTGATGTCCTTTTGACATGTGTTTACATGTGAACTCCACTCGCCTTGACATCCCTGAGTTCTTGTCGATAGCCAACATAGACGCATATTGAACAAAATGCATTGTGGGTTAGGGAGACCTTGATAATCTCATGTTGATAGGAATTGTAACGTGGAGTATTCAGACTTGATGGAATCTACAGTGCAATAGGGCCAAATATGGAGAAAATAGACTCATGGTGGGACTTATCTGGAAACCTTATGAGTATGAACAACATCCAATATCATCAGGATTTTATAATTGCAACACCCCCTTTGGATCCTCAGTAGACAGAGCCAGGCCACAAGTCGATAAGAGATTAGAAAAGTTTTGCCGACTTTTTCCTTAACTGATTTTTATGATCAACTGGATTGAGGAATGCTTTCCAACTGAGCCTCCTTGAGAAATATCATCATATGTGTGCTTTAATCCTACAAAACAAAAGCTTCCATTAGTCCCTAATGGATATAAAATATAATATAATGAACTATCCTATTGCCTATGATTATTTCATTGAATACTTAGCAAGAAGGAAACCAACTCAAGCTGGGATAGAACTCAAAATCTAATAGAACAAGGAGACAAACTCAGGTAGAAAATAGAAGAGCTCGAGGAACAAAGCAAATAACAGAGGCAAAGAAACCAAAGAGAGAAGGGGGACCCATTTTGTTCCAAAATAAAATGGGGTGGTTATGCAAAGCATAACAAATGGCGACTCGACTGGGAAAATGGTTTAACCATTTTCAAGAAACTGAAGGATTCAACTACCCAGAACTCTGGTTCATGATCATCACAATTCCAGTTGGCTCAATTTTAACCAAGGCTGAGCTAGAATCTCAAACGTAAGTCAATCAATGGCTACCCATGAATCTATGTGTGTGCTTGATAGTGCATCACTCTCTTATGAATTTTTCCTCATCTTTTGAATAACAATGTGCAAGATTTGAACTACATGAGTCAATTTCCTTTGGCTGTTGTGCAATGATATCCTAAGCATTGCTCCGCTGCCAGTCAGGCGTCCATAGCCCCAATAGAGATACCTCTAGTTTTCTCACAACATTGCTCTACTGCCAGTCAGGCGTCCATAGCCCTGGCAGAGATATTGGAATCACCCATTCATATTGAATCCCTTTTCTTAGATAATTAGTTTCTCTCCTTTTTTTTTTTTCTCTTAAATTTTCAGACATTTCATTTAATTCTCTTCTCTTTTTGTTTTTATTTTTATTTTTTTGTTTTCTCTTCAAGTTTCAGACATTTTGTTTAATTCTCTTCGCTTTTTTTTTTATAATATTCCAAATGTTTAACATCTAATCTGGGGTGAAAACTATCATGGACCTCATAACATCATTTGAAAAATTGGATTTTTCACTCAAATCTCACAACACTATCATCCTAGGACAAATATACCATTACAAGAGGAGATGATCTTGATGATTTGTGACAGATCCAGAGGAGCTAATGAAGACTACTTACTTGGCACCTTGTCTTTTATACTTTCCACAACTCTTATTGACAATGGGCATAAAGCAAAGAGTTTAGGACAAAATTACCCAATCAGCAAACCTGAAAATATCTAAACCAGTTCTCTCCTAATAACCAAAGCATGCTTCAGATAACAACCACCATTCTAAGATGGGAAAGAATAGATAGACCCCAAAGACCAAAACAAAACATAAATCAAAAGAGTAGAGGAGACAGAAAGAAAGAAAGAAAGAACAAAAAAACAAACAACAGATTATTTACAAACAAAAGAACAAATTACTTACACAAAGGGCAACAGATTATTCACATAAAGAACAAAGTTATTTACACACAGATATTATTTACAAGCATGAACTATTTACATAGATGTATTACCCAAGCTGAAGTACAAACTTCATGGTTCAAAGTAGTGCTTAAGAAACTGTCCATTAACATGCAATGGAACAAGTTCTCTAGTTAAACTACTCAATCGAAAAACATTCTCTCCTAGGATCTCAGCAATCTGATAAGGACCTAGCCAGAGCTTGTCAAAATTTTGGTGATTGAATTTCTTTCCACTAGATTTATCCCATAATAACACAAGGTCTGATATCCTAAAAGCTTTGATTTTGGCTCTTTTGCAAACCAATGTTTGACAACAACTTGGTACCTAAAGAATTGTTGCAAGGCGGCATCTCTCTCTTCCTCTAATTTCAATAGAGCAGCTAGTCTGACTTCTATCCTATTGTCACTAGAGTAGAACTCTTGCATGAACTCAAGGATAAGTATCTGCAGATGGATAGGGAATACAAGCTCTTGGCCATATACTAGCTTGAATGGTGAAGTCTTTAGAGCAGCCTTAATCCTAGTCCTATCTACCCATAATGCAAATCTCAGTTGGGTATGCTAGTCCAGAGGGTTGTTTTCCAACACTTTTTTAATTACCCCTAGGAGATTCTTATTGGTTGATTCTGCAACTCCATTACCTTGGGGGTAATAATTTGAAGAAAACTTTAAAACAATTTTGTGATCACAAGCCCATGAAATGAATTCAACAAAAGAAAAGAAAAAGCCACTAGTAGAATTTGACAAATAAATGACTACGTGACTAAAACTTTTAGTCATGTGACTAAAAATTTTAGTCATGTGACTAAAATTTTTAGTCACATGACTAACACTAGTAGAATTTGACAAATACATGACTAATTTGGTCATCGGGTAAAATCACAACTAAATGATTAAATAAATGACTAATATTAGACAAATAAAAATGACTAATATCAGACAAATAAAAATGACTAAATGTATGACTAAATTAATGACTAAATAAATAACTACTACTCTTCTTTTTTCTTTCAAATTTGATCATAATTCATAGAGCTTAAGCCCCCCTCATGGGACCCCCACCTAAGCGGGTCATTCGATCACTTAGGTTGCTTGGTACACCAAAAATACCTATTGCGTGGAAGAAATTTCCTCTTGGTGCAGTCTTAAGGGCTTCACATAGTTTATAAAAAAAATTTAACATTTACATTCTTTAACTTTTATTACTCATTATGTTAATGAATCATTAATGTTTTGAACTATGATTTGAAGCTAGTTTGATTTTCTTGTTGTGTTAGCATGTCAAATGTATCAAAGAGCAATTGTGGTCAATTTCACTAATAACACAACAAAATAATTAGTCACATAAATAAAAATTAGACAATATGACATTAAAGTGGATAGTTAAAAAAAATATTTTCAATTGAGAAAATGGGTGGTATTATAATAATATAATATATTATAAACATTATTAATATAATATAGTATAAATATAATAAAATATTATTTTATATACATGTTTCTAAAGAATAATGTTATATTAATATAAATATTATTAATATAATATAATATAATATAATATTATTCTTTAGAAACATGTATATAAATTTTTTGGTTTAGATTTATGTTTTGTTAGTGCCCGCCTTTATAGGTGGGAGACTAATATTTTCGCCTGGGCAATCCACATATTAATCTGTGTCTTGGGTACCGTGTGAGGAAAATAATCTGCTGCTAACCCAAAGTTAGGATTATTCATATGTTTTTTGTGAAAATATTCAACATTTATATGTCCTGTCATTGGCTCGTGGTTAATTTGCTGGGGGTTTTCATTTTCCAGCAATAATTTTTCAAAGCCTGTCCAATGGGAATCGCACGAGGAAAATAATCCACTGCTAACCTAAAGTTTAGATTTTTCGTATGTTTTTATGGAAAAAAATTCAGCATTTATCTCTCCCGCCATTGGCCCATGGCTAATATGCTGGGGGTTTTAATTTTTCAACAATAATTTCCCAAAGCCTATCTAATGAAAGGTGAGAGGGAAAAGTATTAAGCATGTTTGACTAATGTTTTGTCTACTTTTCTTAGAGGGTCACATGGATCTGGAGCTGGGCGCATGGCAGGATAATGGGTGCACATTTTGCAGCTATGCATTGAAAGGTAGTTTCACTAAGTTTCAAATCACTGAGTAAGAGGCTATCGCCATGTATGCTTGGTTTCTTAGAAGGTGCTACCATATTTCATCTGCAATCACTTTGCGCTATAGAGGATTCCTATTTGTTGTTACAAAGAAAGCTACTACAATATTGCAAGGTATTGATGCATTTCATATATACTTATTTCTCTCTTATTACAATGTCCTACCTTGGATTCAAAAGCAAAACTGGTTCAGGGAACAAATGCCTTGTAGATTCTGTATTTTCTCTACTGCCATTGTTTTCAGAGGCCCTAGTATTTTACAATGGTTGTGCCAATATTTATTACTATGCTTCAATATACGGTTTAACAAAAACATAAACCCTAAACATGATAATTCATTCTCCATTAGTTATTTTTCACGAATCATAGAGCATAACATAAGGGACCCCTGGTTCACTAGTGTGTTGTCCTAGCTTCATACAGTCAATTGGGGTTGCATTACAAGACTATTTGGTCATCCTGACTCCAATGACATAAAAAATTTGAGACAAAGGCAAAGGTCCAATGTAAGTCCAAAGCATGTATATTCATGTGTCTTGCTAAGAGCGGGCATAAAAAGAAATAAATGCCCATTTCACTGATTCATTGCATTACTAGTTCAAGGGGCATATTAATTTGTGCCTTGGGATCAACACGAGGGAAATAATCTGCTACTAAGCCAAAGTTTGGATTTACCTTATGTTTCACTTTAGAAAAAATTAGGAATTTATCTCTCCTGTCCTTGGCCAGTGGCCAATTTGCTGGATGTTTTCATTTTTCAACAATAATTTTCCAAAGCCTGTCTAATGAAAGGGAGAGAGCAAAGTATTAAGCATGTTTTACAGATTCTGTATTTGCTCTATTGGAATTGTTTTCAAATGCCCGAGTATCTTACCCTGATCATGCCAATATTTCTTACTATGCTTCAATATACGATCTAACAGAAGCATAAACCATTACTTGATCTAAGAAAATTGTGCACTTGATGCTACAATCAGAACACTAACCTGCAATAGGAACAACAAGCTCTTGAAGCTTAGCTATCATTTTACACATTTTTTCTTCCCTTTTCAAGTTGATGCTCTGATTGTAGTATTAAGAGCCATTCACATATATATGCAAATTATATATGCCCACAATTGTCAATTATTAGTATAGCTTAAAAATATTTCCAAATGGAGCATTGAATCTAAAACTTGGAAGGATTAACATGCCTCTTCCAATGTTTAAATATTTTGTTCTCCTCTCAACCTAAATTTTCTTTATTAATCCAATAAATAATTTAAGTTTAGAAGTCTTAGATTGAAAAATCAACCCAATTTTCAAGATTGCTAAAATTCAGTTTTAGATATGTAAGAATAAATACCATCGGCTAAACCAAGCAATGAAAAATTCCTAACTGCTTGCGTGCTTCTGCATTCCTTGGCCTAGGAGCTGGGTATCCACCACCATTCCTTCTACCACATAGTTAAAGAAGAGAAATCAACATTAGGGAAAATGGAATTTAGGTTTACCTAATTAGATTTTAGTTGTTTGTTGTTAGTTCTATTTTGAAGCTCCTTGATAGTTCACATGTGTTGATTTTTACCTATATTTTTGTTCCAATTTATTGGTTCAACTAGAACTACTTTGAAACTATAAACCAAAACATACCAAAACGTTTTCAAGTATGCAAGTGGACCATGTGTTGAAAAGCAACCAATCTACTATTGTGAATAATAATGCAGCTGGGAGAGATTTAATAATCAAAGAAAATACTGATATATCAGTTATAATTTTTCTATTATATAAAAACATTTTTATCAATCAGAATTCAAAGATTTGAATCTTAGACTAAATCAAGTGGCGAATGATCAGAAATTTCCAATGAGAAAAGACATTTGAATTTATCCCAAAAAAATCTCTAAAATAGATAAAAGTCCAACATATAATAACTAATTGCTTTAGTTTGGACCATTATTCATAATTCTGTTTTCCTCAATTGACCAAAGCCTAGCGTGTATCTATTACTATAGATGTCCAAGCCAATATGTAATGGAATAGCTAGAACTGTATTTATACATAGACATCTGTAACCTTGATAACATTTAACAGACACTTTTCCTACCTACGAAAGGCCTTTGAACTCTCAATATCTATTATGTGCACATATATATATAGGATTGACTCTTAATAATACAATCAAAACATTAACTTTAAAACATTAACTTAAAAACATTAACTTAAAAAGGGAGGAATAACTGTGTAAAGTGACAGCTAAGGTTCAAACTGCTATTGTTCCTATTTTCCTATTGCAACTTAGAGCTTTGATTGTAGCATGAAGTGCGATGGTCACTATCTATAGCAAGTGTTGTTTTTTAATTAAAAAATGTTGCACAGTCTAATGCAAAAACAACATTGATTTATATATTATAGCTTATGGAGATTTGAACATCACTTTATCTAAGCAAATTGTGCACTTGATGCTACAATCAGAGTACTAAGAATCTCCTCACATGTGCAGATGGTAAACATTCAATAGTCACTCACACATATTATGTGTTCATTGGAGGGAAATCCATATTTACAAACCTTAAGGGGTATAATGCTCCTCTGTGATAAACCAATCCATAATTCTCATACACATGTGGTGAGGTTGTAGTGTAATGGTTATGGTATACATTAAAACATAGTATTGAAATTCTGCAGGAATTTAACTGGCAGTGACAAGATCTGCCACCTCAACATAGTAAACTTAGAAGGATATCACAACTCCATTGCTCACCACTGTCAAGGTGAGATACACGTGGCATAGTGGGCTTGAATTTGAGGCAAGAACGCTACTGCAACATGTAAGGGAATGGCTTTAACATGCCCCTTCGCTTTGCCAATCCAACTGCATTTCTATCCAAAATTGCCACCTCACCAGTGACCATCTGCTGCATTGTGTGTCCCCCAATTCTCACTATTTCTTTTGCTCAGCCTCAGAATCCTCCTTTACTAGGAGCTAAGCCTACATGTGCCCCTGTTAATAGGTACCATTTTCCTAATTTTTCCTTTTGATATATTTCTCTATGCAGTGATGAGTAATTTGAACCTGCTAAAGAGAGTAATGTTGTACCATCAATTTACAAAATAGACAATGTATAATTCTATTTGTACAATGGCAGCAACTCATTGTTCTAAGCAGGTTTATTTTATTCATCTTTGCAAGATTCCATGGGAGATCTAGTAATCATCATGGTGAAATAAATGAGACAAATGTCTATATATTCATCAAACAATTACTGTTAGGTACACAACCCAATGGTAGTGACTTTGGCGCCTCTATTGTAAAAGACTAATGTTTTCAGTGCTCTATATGCTATATAAATGGTGTTCTTTTTAATCAGAGAAGCTGTATCAATTTTGTCCACTAGGTATACTTTATAGCAGGTTAGTTGATAGCATTAATTCTATTTGAGTGACGCCTATCTAGTGCTAGGGAAAAATCCATTGAGGTGTGAGGCATGTTTGTTCTAAATTGTAGGAGAGAATGAAACAACATACATATTTCATAGAAAAATCAATAGCTATTATGGGAACAGAGCAAGAAGAAAACAACTTTGCTACCCAAAAGTCTACACACAAAATTGACAATGGTATACAAATTTTCTCCTCTCATTTTGCAAGTTTTTGATGAATCAGCATATTAAAATATATTTGATAATTCTAGCTTACCTCTTTTTTTCTATGTTTGTCTTATGGCCTTTGTTTTGATGCTATTTAATACATTTGTTCTAAATTGTAGAAGAGAATGAAAGAGCGGATAGATTTCATGGAAAAATCAAAAACTATTATGGACACAAAGCAAGAAGAAAACAACTTTGCTACCAAAAGTCTACACACAAAATTGACAATGGTATACAAAATTTACCCTCTCATTTTGCAGCTTTTTGGTGAATCAACATACAAAAATATATTTGAAAATTTCAACTTACCTGTTTTGTTTGGTGTTTGTCCTATGGCCTTTGTTTTGATTCTATTTAATACTCAAATTGATATTTTCAGGGGGGAGGTTTTATTCTCTTTATAGCTTTTTCCCATCCAATAACTGAATTTTGTACACACTTGAGTTGTTGTAGACACTTGCTTGTGTTTCAAAGGAGTTTTTAGAAGATTTGGATCAATACATCTAAAAGCAGCATCTTGCATGGTGGATTAAAGCTACTAGGACCAGTCTCCATAGTGGCTTTGCACTTATTATGTCAGATCATGCATCCTTTTCTCAAGGTATAATTATATAAAAATCCAAAAACTATTAGGAATAACAATTCCATGTTAATTCTTTTATGAGGATTGTCCATTGCATGCATAATGGAAGGAAATTGTTTGGAAACTAGTCACTAACTTTTAACTTGCTTTCATGTTACATGCTACATTTCAACTGGCAGTAATAGAGAGACTACAGAAGGCCTACTACTTACAATTTACCTTTGTGATTGCTATATACTATATCATGACAATGCTTGAGTATTGGGCATATGGATTGTCCATCTCAAACTATAATTCTTATATATTAGGTCATACATTATTAATGGTTTCCTTGCTCTGGTTACAAATATTCTATGTTCTACTGCATGATGCTCTTCTAAGTAGATTTTTATTGCTAGTTACAAATTGATAAATTAGAATTCCCTTGGATCTTGCAAGGTTACTACTACTTACAAATTGATGAAGCAGAATTATCAGCAATTATATATATATATATATATATATATATATATATATATATATATATATATATTTGCAGAGAGACATATTGCTAAGAGTTTCTAGATGACCTACATAGTTGTTTTTATTCAAAATTTCAATTGAGCTGCTTGATTCCTCAATAGGAACATGCACACAAAAGTATAGATGAAATTTTTTGAGTAAATACAATTACATAGGTTGCCTACAAACTTTGACAAACCATGTACTTGCAGCAATATTTGAGAGGGATGATTATTATCCAAAATATTTCAACCAATTGGAAGCTCTAAATTCTAAATGCATTATTTCTCTCTTCCAAATACGTAGTTATAAAGGAAATATTTGAGGGGAATTAAATGGTGGAAGAACTGCAATTGAGTAAACAATAAAAGCATTGATTCCATTTAAGTGATAGCTATCCACTGGTGCAGAAGAATTGATTCAGATTTCAAGTAAGGTTGTTCTAAATTGTAGAAGAGAATGGAAAAATAGAAAGATTTCATGTAAATTTCAACAATAGACATTATGGCTATGCAGCAAGAAGAGAACAAATATTCTACCCACAGTCTGCACACAAAATTGACAATGGTATGCAAGTTTTCCCTATTCATTTCTATTCATATTTCTGTAAGTTCCATTGCCAACTATGGTTTATATTTTGTATTTTACAGAGATAAAATTTCAATTTTTTTTGTATTGTTGTAATGGTATCCAGATTCTTGGAATATTCAAATCTAGTTGTGAATTATAGCAATAAGATTAAAAGGAACTTTGACATCTTATAGTGATATTTGTAGGAAAGCTATGAATATTGCTCTGTAAAATGTTACTGTGATTTTTGATAACAAAATGAATATTTTCTGGCCATTTGACTGGTTCTAGCAGTGATATTATGGAGATGGCAAGCTATGCACCACTTTTTTTCAACACCAATGACTAGAGGTTTTTCACTTAGTTATTATAGAAATCTTTTTTTTGGTATTTTAATTATGTTACCTTTTCTTCTAGTTATTTGCATTTTCCACAAGGAACTACTGTCACATGAAAACTGAAACTCTTCTCTGGTTACTTTAGGACATTAGAAATCTTGCTACACATCTATATAAATAAGAAAAAATAAAATTTGGTAAATAATGGAGGTTGCTGGCAAGATAAAAAGGAAAATATAACAGCCTGCAAGCTATGGAATATTTTATTTTGCGCAGATATGAGTTTTTAATTTCTCTTCTAGTAAGTTTTCTTTATTGTTGTTTAAATTGCATGCTAGGGAATATCTATGACCTTTCTTTTTTGCAGGATACTTTTCGGGGAAGGGTCTGTGAGTTTCCTTTGGTTGAAGGTGTTCACTTTAAGGGAGATGGTTATACCCACTGTGATGGTTCCAATCTGCCTTTTTCCAAATTTAATTTGTTATTTAATACATTTACATTAATCATTTTCCATATATTTGTTATCTAATAAAAAAGCAATATGAATATGCATCCTTGCATTCTTGTTTTCTATATATCTTCATGATTTTATATCATAGTAAAGGTGTTATTCCATATCATGTTTTTGTGATCCAGGTAAGAAGTCTCAACAAAAAATGACTGGTGGGGGTGCTATAATTTTTATACTATTCTTGGTGACTACCGTTGCTATTGGAGGTTACATATATTAAAAATATAGATTCAGAGTAAGTCAATAGTTGAGAATTTTATTGATTTCTTTTTTTTTTTATCTTAAAGGACTTAGGATTTAAGCTTGCATTTTATGAGTGCATTACTTGTTATAATATATATATATATATATATTTCTTTTTCCTTATTTTTCAGTCATATGTTGATTTAGAAATCAGAGCCATCATGGCACAACACATGCCTCTTGACAGCCAAGAAGGGAATCCTAATCATATTCTCAGTGAAACATTATATAAAATGGTACAATACATATTGCTATATTTATGTTTGATTGCACCAAATTGAGTGTTTTCATTATAGTTATTGACATTTAATTTATAATAATTATAGGTGATTTCCCAACTTTATACATGATGAAAAGTTTTGTTCTTTATTCCAGTGCAATCTTCAAATCTACTGGTGTGAGACTATGTTAGTGTACCAGACAATCCTCTTTTGTTTCTACTGATGAAAATGTATGCTTTTATGTTTTGGATGGAATATAATTGTTTTGGAGTTACCAAATGGTTCTCCTTCATTTTTGCTAATATAATTGTATGCATTTCTATTTTGGATGGAATATAATTATTTTGGAGTGATTTGTAGGCTATTCTTTAGGTGATACAACATTAGTTGGAATCGCTATACTACAGGTGCCAATATGGTTAATTCATGATAATAATACCTCATTTAGTTCTTCTTCAAGATCAAGTGCATTTGTCTTGTTTATTAATATGTGTTTAGTTCTTGGCAGGTTCCAGTGATAGTAGTATGTGCATTCTTGATGGAAAAAGCTGGTAGATACCACTACTAAGGGTAAAAGATTCCTCCCTTCAGGACAATTCAACATTTTATTTAACCTGTGCTACTTTCTTAATTTCCTAGTTGACTACCTTACTGCACTACGCCCATTGAAGTGCTGAGACAAAGTACCAAATCAAGTAGATGGCTAAAAAGGACAAGGTCCAACCTTGCACTTCTCCTTATAGATCTCTTAGAATTGAAGGACCTAAGGTTTTCTAAATTGTGATTCTAGCTAAGTGTTCTATGATAATTGATCTTGTCACATGCTTTTGCATGTCTTTATTTACAAAACATCTGAATTTAATGTGTTAATTGAACATTTGAATTAATGACCTTGTTTGTAATTAAAATTTGCAAAACCTTTACTTGCTGCATATTTATTAAATTCCCCGCCTTTATAGCAGGAGACTAATGTTTTTGATTGAGCAAAGAGCAAATATATTTGTGCATTGGGAACCGAGCGCCGGATATAATGTAATGTTAATAATAAGTTTTCATTTTACATTTATTTTGCTGGAAAGAAAATTACTATTTATCTTCGTCTGCATTGGCGGGTGCGTAATTTCCTAGGGGTTTATATTTTAAAGCAATAATTTTAAACAAACTGTCCAATCATCTGGAGAGGGAAAATTATTATGCTTGTTTCCCTAATGTTTTGTTGTTTTTTCAAGGAAGGCCACATGGAGCTGGAAATGGGCATGTGGCTGGTTCATGCGTGCACATTTTGCACAGGGGCATGCTACTAATGGGTTGCAATGGTTCCCTGGTGGCCACACATAGAGGCAGGTGTCTCTTGCATAAGGTTTGTTCACCATGTGTTGTAGTGTGATGCATCATAGGGCTCCCGAGATCTCTGTAGACACTGAAAATTGACCTAGGCCCGCAAGCTCCATTTCTTACCACTTTCATCCTAGCATAATTAAGATACTTAATTATGTTATCCAGTCCATTTTCATCTATTAATTAAATAATTTTAATTATTTAATTAATTCATGTCTATTTATTCTATCCTGACCGATTAAATAAACTAATCGTGTCACTAATTTCTTCCTCTTCTTCAATAGTTAAATAAATTATTATTTATTTAATTATTTTGTCATCTTTCATCTATAGTTAAATAATTACCATTAATTATTTATCTATTCATGGTCCTTTAATTCTTCCATAGTTAAATAATTATTAGATCATTTAACTATCCCATGCCACCCTCTAATTAAATAATTAATCTAAATTAATTATTTAAGGTCTAATTTCTATCTCTCCATTTAATTAAATTAATAAATTTAATTAAATGTTCCTCTTTTCTTTTTTTCAAATAAATAATTTGAATAAATTATTTATTTTCCACTTGTCCATTTCCTCCATTCTCAAATAAATAATTTGAATAAATTATTTATTTTCCACTTGTCCATTTCCTCCATTTTTGAATAAATAATTTAAAATAAATTATTTATACACCACTTGGTCAAAGATGCCTTGTCATAATCCCCTATCATAACATTCATTTCCTATCATAGCTTGCATGTCCCTGCATGTCCTTGCATGCCTATCCTAGCCTACATGTCTGTCATGGCCTGCATGTCTTTGCATTTCTTCCTGTCATGATTCCTCCAAGAATATCATATTCTTGGTGCATCAATTCTGGACCATTGATCTTGGCATCTTTTCTGAGACTTAATCTCAACCATCCATTTCGTAACATCCCTTTCATGAATTCCCATCCATTGATCTTGAAATCTTTCTAGAAGATTAATCTCAACCATCCATTCGAATGGTTGTCTATAAAAGCAACCTTCCTTCTCCATTTTCAGCTTAACAACTATTCTTCTCTAACTTTCTTGCTACCATTTGTAGGTTTTGCACAAGTATTTCAACAAATCTGAGGGCAAAGTTGCATAACAAGAAGAAGGAGAGCAAGAGAAGTGATTCAAGTTCAAGCATGGGAAGTATCTTAATTTAATGTTTTATTTTCCTTATGCTTACTTTGTTTTCTCTTGTTTGGATGAGGTTAATAGTTTAGAAGTGTTGGCTGTCACTTTACCTATTCTATTTGATTTTCTAAACCCATCTCACATTTGGTGAACCCAACATTTGTTTTCTTGCAGAAAAATTGGTTTGTTTTCTTAGTTTGTTTTCATTGTTTTGCAGATTACAACCAAGAATGCATACGAAATCCCGTCATCTTCATTTGAGCACAAAAGAATGGAAACATCAAATATTTTAAAACATTTTCTGGGCCTCATTTTTAGCTTTCCGAAACATTAAACAGTTTGAAATTTTGTTAACATTTGAGAAAGTTATGGCCATTTTACTGATCGTAGCTTTTTAAGATTTAGTTATTAAAATCCGAATTTTCTTTTGTTTATAATATTTTTGTTTTGTAGAATTTTGCAAAATATTTTTTGGGTTTTCAAGCTCTATGTCTTAGCTTTCCATAGATATCTAAAATTTAAAGTTTTGTTTAGATGTGAGAAAGTTATCACTATTTTTAGTTTGTTGTTTTCATTCAAATTTTTTTGGTTTACTAATCTTTTGTTTGTAGCGCGTGGCTTTGGAATGGGGCTCCCAAAAATTGCTTCTTTTGGAGCAACAAAAAAAAATTTGAGCTTTTATTTTTTTAGTTTGCTTTGATTTCATTTTCTTAGTTTAGTTTAGTCTTTTTATTTTCTAGTTTAGTTATTTACTAACTTTTAGTTTGGTTTTTAATCTCTTGTTCTAACTTAGTTTTTTTTTGCAGCGTTCTCGTTGGTCTAAGACATTTATTAAACTACTAATTTGTGGTTTTGTAGCTCCGTTAGTCAAAGACTCATTTCTCAAACAAGGTGTTTGTGATTTCTAGTTTAGAAACACTTCCATTGGTGCATTAAAATGAACATGTGCTTGATTTTGTCTGACTGTGCTTGAAGGTGGTAGGTGATTATGCTCTCACCTTGTGAAAACTAGGTGATCAAAAAATTAGACCCACCTTATTTTTTTGTCACCCTCATGACTTAATAATCGAAGTATCCTCTCCCCTTGCACTTTTGAGTGATCCTGGGTGTAAGAGAAATGGTTATTATTTCTAGAAATGAGCCTGCCTTAAGGGAAAAAGTACTCACCTTAAGGGACGACTTGACCGGTAACAGGCTAAAGCCAAGCCACTTCCAGTCGGGATATAAAATGGGTGCTTGAGGAAAGTTCAAGTACCATGAGTGCTGATGTGTCACACAAACGGAGTAGTACTCCCATAAAGCCTGTTGAGCGTAACCTCTTCAGGCTGGAGTGCCACCTAATTGGTGATTAATCTCTCGCCCCATGTGTGACCACTCGAACGGATGCCCTAACTAGACACCTTTTGTTTTAGAGGCCAACCATTTTCAGCCGTTGCTTGGTATAGTGCAGGGTATAGTATCATGCCTGAAGATACTCACTACTGACTCCCTTGAGTAGAGATAGCAGTTCTTGGGAAGTGATGACCCAAGAACTCAAAGTTGGTGTGCCCGAATGACGTTAATGAGCCATGGAGGGGAGCCAGTGCCACCAAACTTATAAGCTATCCACTCTCGAGAAGGAGAGGTGTTCAGCACCAATCCGGGGTATATTGGTGGGCTATACCAAGTATACAAACCCTTGGCCTATTAGGATTGTGCTTGTCTCATGTGTGTTTGCATACACCAAAACATTGTGCTTGTCAAGTGTTTTCTAAATTTTCAAACAATACACACAACATTCACAAATCTAGACACAAAGCCTCAAACAACTCAAACTTTTCAATAAAACATCAAAACAACAATCTCAGCCTAGAAGTCTTATGTCAAAACCAAATCATGAAATTGCTCAAATCTCTCATTCCTTGTACACTTTAGCTTGCATCTTACCATAGGGTCATCTTTGCAAATATTTAGCTTCATCCTTAGGCTTCACCATTTGCATTTTCGGTCTTAAACAAAAAACTTAGGTCCTCATCTCATTTTGCATATTTTGGATTAGGACAACGTTACCTCACTTTGCAAAATCTTGACTTTCAAAATTAGGTTATCATTGGACTTAGACATCATTATCTCCTTTAGTCATTATCTTTTTGTGAGATTCTTCCAACTCAAAAGTCTAGTTAGGAAGACTCATTTGTCATTTATCCTTGTCATTTAGTCCTTCAAACAAGTCCTTTGATATTCCAATATTGAGACATAGATCAAGCATAGGGTGGTTAGGAAATATTTTTTTTCCAAATCATTTTAGACCTTTGCATTTGCATACCTTAGATATTCAAATCATTTTAGTCCTCACCTTGCATATTTTTAAAATCTAAAATATTGTCATCATAGTCCTCATTTGGCATCTAGACTTTGCATTGGTCATTTCCTTAACCAACATTTTCACATTAGTCCTCACTGTCACCTTGACATTTGACATCCTTTCTTAACAATTTATCACCTTGCATTGGTCATTTTCTTTAGGAAAACGTCATTATCACCTTGCATTGACATCCTCAAAAAATACAAAAAATAAAAAAATTAGTGTCATAACTTGTCATCTTAGTCTTCATTGTCCTTTGGCATTAGTCATTTTCTCTAGACAACATTGTCATATTGCATCCCTTATTGTCAAAAAAATCCAAAAAAATAATCTTGCATTGTCCTCCTTTATTAAAAAAAAATCCAAAAACATTATTTCATCCTAGTTGTTATTTTGAACCTAGGCTTTTGCATTAGTTGCCTTTTTAGTTGACATAATCATCTTAGTCCTTATTTTGTACCTCATCATCCTAGTCCTAATTGTCACTTTCACTTTTTGACATTACACATTTCCTTAGATACACATTATCATCCTATTGCATTGTCATCCTTTATCACACAAAAAGACAAAAACATAGGTTAGTGTCATACTTGCATTGTTATTATCTTCATTTGAGCAATTTCTTTTGATGGTGGAGACAAGACTTCAACGAAAGAAAAAACAAATGGAAAACTTTGGACAAGACTTTGACAACCACACCAACATCAACACCAATCCCAATGACTGGATCTTTGATGACCCATTTGGAAATTTGAATGCACAATCTTCCATGAACATGTCAAATTCTTTTCAAAATCCACTTTTTGAACAATTCATACAAAGAGACCAAAATGGACAAGTTTACATTGAAAACTTAGAGGCAGCAGCCCAAAATCCGGAATTCACTTCACTTGTAGAAGAATTGGTCTTAAACGATCCTAAACGATACCTCGCTATGCTCTTAGACCAAGGCATAAGATTACCAAAAGGCTTTGACATTAATACCATACGACCTGTCTCTCCTAATCATATGACACAAAACACAACATCCCAACATGACACAAACAATACCTCGACAAATCACACTGCTGTTACTACGCAAGTTGCTACTACCACCATTAATGTGACATCTAGTGGCACCATAAATCAAAACACCTCCTCTTCAACTAACGCAACTGGAGGAACATCCACTATGACCATGCCTACAATGTCCACATCATCTACACAAATTCTAGGAGCTACCTTTTCACAGTCCATGCCTACAACTTCCACATCATCTTCACAAACAATAGGAGCCACCTTTGCATCCACATTAGTAGGCACCACTTCTTCAAATCCTATGGTCGTCTCTTCATCTATGACAATGGGGGCATCTTCATCACATCCTTATGGTGGAACCTCATTTAATCCCTTTGGGCGAAACTCATGACGTGTTTTCATTCAAGGCCCTCAACACAATATTAACACATCATCACAAATGAACATCCCACATGGACAAGGGCACAATACACATATACCACATAGACACTTTCAAGGACCAAACACTACTAGGCCACATGGACAATTCTTTCAACAAGGACAAGTGTTGTGCAGTTTTTTTGCACACACGCCCCACTTGGAGTGGGGGACCCCCTTTCTTTTTTGTGTCTTTGACCTTTGGTTTTATTGGATTTATCGTTTTGGGGTCTTGACATGTTGGTTTTGCTGGCTTTGCCTTGCCTTGGGGTTGATATTGATTGAAATTGAGTTTTTGGCCAAGTCCGGGTTTTCATCTAGATCCGGGATTTTTCGCCTCTGGCGGATTTTTCCGGCCCTGGTTCCTTGTCTGTCTCTTGCCAGATTCTCCGATGCCGGGTTTTTGCCTAACTTCGGGATTTTCCGGTCCAGTCGGATTTTCCCGGATTCCGTCAAAGTCCCGATATTTCTGATTTCCCTGGTTTCTGCATTTCTGCGGAATCCGTGTCTCCACGCATTCTGGGATTCTCCGAAATTCCACTTGGGGCACGGGTTTCCGGACTTGTCAGAAATGTCTTTTCGCGCATTAATGGCTAAGGTACCTTGGTTCAGGCGGGTATAAGGGCGAATTTAGGGCGTTTTCTGATTCATTCCAACTTCGATTGCTTCCTTGTTTGCTGCTCTGGCGATTCAGAACTTGCGTTTGAGCTTTGAGGATTGATCTTGGTTTGCTTGCGCGTGAATTGCTTGAGTGTTGGTGCCAGTATCTCGTGGCTTGGACGTGTTGTCACGTGGATTAATTTTCTGAGCTCGATTTCTGCCCGTCTTGGTCCATGGTATGTATTCGTTGCCCTTCCGTTTGCTTGCATGGTGATTTGAGGTTTTCTTGTACTGGGCATTGTTGGATTTTTGGTCGGCCCGTGTTTTGGTTTTGGGTTTCGTATTTATCTAGTCGGGTTGATCCATTTTTTTATTGAAGCCCATCTCTCGTGCCTCATAAGTTCTGTTTGTTCATTTAATTGCATATTTACATTTTCGACAGAATTCTGGGTCGTATTGTATGTTTGTTTTGGGTGCGGAGTGTGTTACCATGCGAATTTAGGGTTTCCTTGGTGTTTCGATTAACGCAATGATTTGATCTTGTGTTTGAATGACTTTCGCCTCATTTTATGTTCGCTTCCCCGTCCTGTGAGGATTAGAGGGCTTTTAGGTAAATCCCGAACTGATATTTTAACCCTAAAAGCTTGCTCTGGTTTTAATGACGGATATGTGGTTGTTCGATTTAGGGCATCGTCATTTTAGTATGGGATCCTTCCTTTGAGTGCTTCTGAGTGTTGGAACCCTTTGCATATTCGAGTCTGGTGATTGTCGTCGGTTTTGGGTTCATTCGAGCTTTGATATTGAAGATCTTATGGTTGCTCATGTTTTGGTGCACGTTTTTCCATTTTTCGGGTTTCCGAGGCTGTCGCGGAATTTCCGGTCTCCCGGATTTTCCCGGTTTCCTTTTATTCCGCGGACAGGGTTAATTTCCGGTGCATTTGATGCTGTCCGCGAAAGTCCGTCCCATTCGGATTTTTCCGGATTTCCTGTCTGATTGCATTCTTTTGTATATTTCGATGAGAGGATTGATGGAGTGATTGTTAATGCCTATTTCTTGATTGCCAAAGAGTAAAATTGATGATTTTCCTTTGATTTCCGAACATATTAATGATTTACATGGCTAATAGTGCTTTGGTGGCAGGAGTCCGTCTGGGTCGGATTTCTCCGGAATTCCGCCCCGAATGTATTTTCCCGGATTATACGATTTTCCCGGATTATTTGGTTTCTCCGGATCTCGGAAGATTGGCAATTGGCATTTGGTTTTAATGGATTTGTATGATGTATGCTAATCTTTTGGATGGATATGAGCTTAATAATTAAATTCTAATAATGATTCTTGGATCTGCAGGCTGAATCAAGCAAAGCTGCTGCTGGGAAGTCCAAAGGTGGTGCGGGGGCATCTGCAGTTTCCGAGACAGAAAAATTGAGATTAGACATGAGGAGTCAGGTCCCAGAGAGTAAGATATCCTCCGTGTGGGCAGATGTGTCCGATACCAACGTTGGTGCCTGGCGTTACGAAGAATTCAAACAGAGAACAGCTGAGAAGGACCAATCGGCATTGAGGCAAGGGATGATGAACTCAGGGTTGGTACACGTGGCAGGGTTCCCTCCAGCAGTCCAGTGTTACGAGCTGATTTTGGAGTGTGCTAGGCAGTACGCCTTTGACACACAGATGGTAGTTAGCACTGAGGGACGGGTGTTGGCAAACTTCAGTCTAGCCTCCATTGCCCGAGCTTTCAGCATGCCGGATCTCTCTTCGGTCTGCGCCCTAAGCATTGACACTGCTCGCACATATTATGAGAACGAGCCAGTTAAGGCTCAACAGCTTATCAACTCATGGCTTGAGAAGCCCAAATCTCACCACTCCAAATTGCCCAAACAGTTGCATAGGGTGAAGTTCAGGCCAGATATTTATGATGCCATCACATTGTTGAGCAGGGTGGCCGGACTCAAAACTGTCGGGGTATTGGAAAATTGGATGGTCCATGTGATCACCAAGATAGGCCAAGGAACGAATTACCACTGGGCAGGACTTATCAGTGCAGAAATAGATAGGCAACTGAGGAATGTTTTGGAAGGAAAGAAGTTTACCATGTCCTCCTTTGTTATATATATACTGGCCGTCTCCTATCCCTACAAGGGACTGACTCCGGCAGGAACTATTGGACAGGACATTATCTATGAGGTCTATCCGGAATTGCACCTCGGACACGAAGATTATAGGAGGGCCAATGATGCCTTCACTATGCACATCACCCGGACCCTTCAGAATGCGGAGCACATTAGATTGTCCGATGGGGCTAGGGGGTTGATTAAGAATTACGGGGCCTGGTTCATCCAGTTCCCCACTTTCACTTATCTCCGGATTGATGGATGCCCCGTTGCTCCCTACAGACTGCCCCGGTATCCCACTGATCACATAGTGCTACTGGAGGTCATAAGACAAATTTGTGAGTTCGATACGGTGGTGAAAAGGGAGAAACATAAAACTGGTTTTGGAGGCGACTTCCCTCTTGGGATTGGCGTGGATGAGATGTGCCCTTCCATTCAATCGGCTCACACTGCAGGTGAGGAATTGGCCGCCTATGGATTCTCTTTCCATTCAAAGAGAATGAATTTTGACATCACCGGAGGGGCACAGAAAAGGGCTACCCGGGAATACAGGCACAAAGAGGACTTGGAGGACTACTGGGTCAACATCAAGGATGACCTTGATGCACGAAGGAAAAGGTATTCCCGGCTGCCAGTGGAGGTAATTAGGCAATACAATGTGAAGCTGATTCCGGATCAGCTGGAAGATGATGGAAAACTAGTCCAGGACCACGTATATGAGCCCATTAAGGACAGGTCAGTAGCAGATATTGATTGGAATGAGCCTGAGGCGACAGAGTTGGAGGACTTGATGGCTCCAGTGCTAAAATATACCTTTGCTTGGATCAAACATGAGGTCTGGGTGTTGGAAAATGCCAATGTACCCCTCACTTTCGACCTGATGGGGAATCTCAACCCCATGTCCACTTCTGAGGAATCCGGGGAAGAGGACCCCAAAGGGAAAACAGCCAAGGCCTCTCCTTTCAAAATCAAGGTCAGAAGCCCTAAGGGGACTCAACCTGCAGCAAAAAGGAAACCTATCGGCAAACGCAGGTGGAAGACCCTGACTATCAGCAAGTCCTCGGACGAGGAGGAGGCGGAGAAGGCTGAAGAGGAAGATGTTCCTCCACCGCCCAAGAAAGCCAGAACTACAAGGGTGGCGAAAAAGAAAGGCCAGACGACTTCAGAGGATGAACCCCCAATTGTGGATGTGGAAAGCTCCGGAGGGGAGAAGACCAAAGTATACACCAGAAGATCCAGAACTCCTTCCCCAAAGGATGCTGCACAGCCAAAGGATTCTTCTCCAATATTGCCAGCCACTGAACAGGACAAGCCTGTCTCTTCTCCACAGAGTGTAACAGAACCGGAGAATCCGGATGAGCAGGAAATCAGCGGAGAGGCAGAGCCGTTTAAAGAAGGGGCATTATTCAGTGAGGCTGCCGAGCTCGAGGTAGAGACAGAAGAAAGGCACACTTCTCCCTTGGTGCAGTACGAGGACTCTCCGGAGAGTGAGAAGGGCCGCGGATCGCCAGAACCAGAGAAAAGCATCCCCGCTGGAACTCCATCGCCGGTGCTTCCTGAGTTGGGATTTGAGGAGACGGACCAAGGTGAACAACCTCCAGAGAAAGATGATGACAAGGCAACAGAAGAAGAAGAAGTCGAGGTGGCGGTAGCAGAAGAGGAGAAAGCCACAGAGGACCCGGGGAAAACTGACACAGAAGGAATCCGGACAGACCCCGCGGCCCCGGACTGGTTAGAAAAAGAAATAGCGAGGAAGAAACAGGTGATAGTGGAGGACACTCCTCTCGACTGGGATGCAATGTTATCTCAGATTGGAAAGGGGAAAAAGAAGAAGGCTGCTAGGATAATTTCCCGGGTAGAAAGGGATGAGGTGCATAACCGTGTAGTCCACATCGCCACCCCTGTTGCAGATAAAACAAGAGATGAGGTAGTAGGCCAAGATTACAGTGTCCAAACCATTAACCTTGGGCCAGCTTCCCTAGAACAAGACATTGAGGAATTCGAGGGGTCAAGTGCTGTGATTCTGGATAGATTGAAGAAGGAGACTCAGACAAAGAGAGAATTAAAAAGGGAAAATGAAAGGTTGAGGAAAAGCTTAGAAGAGGTCATGAAACCTCTACAGTCCCTCCATCCGTCCTCCTCTTCTACTCCCGGATTTCTGCCGAAGGAAACAATTTCTGGCATAGAGAAGATGAAGGTTTCCACACAAGCTGCCATAGACTGGTTGATGAGTGTTCGGACACAAGGGGATGAAGCTATTAAGGAGATCCTGTCTGTTGGCAAGGATGCAGTCCGAGGAAAAGAGCTGATGGAAAGCATCCTTTCTCAGGATAAGAATGATGTTGATTCCCTGCTGCTGAAGACAAAGATTATTCTAGGGTATGGCAAGGAACAATTGGGCAAGGATGGAATTCTCCCTTCCACCAGATTGGATGAACCGTGGGAATGGTTCGAGGCATTGCAAATCAGGCAGGGAGCCCTGAAAAAGATACAGAAACGAAGAAAGTCCATTGATGCTGACCTCACTGCAATCTATGATGGTTGCATTGCATTTTTTGAAGTAATGACAGGGAGGAATAAGATGGCTCCTAAGTATCTAGGTTTTGATCAATTGAAGGAATGGTGGCATGAGGTTTATGCCCCGGATTCTGATGAGGTTGTCACTGGCCATATGCTTGACGATGCAGCCACATATCTGGCAGTGATAGATAGATACCTGACCAGTAGAAAGGATTGGAAGAAAACCATTGAGCGGTCCAATGAAGGGATTGATTCGATTAAATGCCGGCTCAAAGTTTTGCCATTGCCACCCATTGCTGAGCTGGAGGGAGTTTTCTTGAAGGTCCAAGGGTCACCAGCGCGGAGAAAGGACAAAGGAAGCAGCGGTTAATGTTTATCTCGAGATTTGTGCTTCCCTATTATCATAGGGCATGCATTGGACCGGATTTCCTTGGGGATTGTGCCTTGGCCGACTTGGATGATGGCATTAAATGTGTGCCTTAGTTTGTTTCCTTGGCCGACCTGTTTTGGCGGTTTTTATTTTTTTGTAAAATGTTTGGCTGGGCCGACATGTTCTGGAAAAAATTTGATAAATAGGCATTTTTGCCTTATTGTAAGGGGCAGTTCAGAAGATTTTGATAGTAGAGATTAGCAAGAGCAATAGTTAGAGTTTTAGAATTTCTTAAAGCAGATATCATATTCAGAACAGTTGAATTGTTGCAGCATTTGATGATTAATACAATTGGAGACATTGTGGTTTTCCTGGTGAAATCCTTTGTGTTATCTCATCTTGCATGGTTCTTTTGTTCTATCTTTTACATTGCTTGAAGATCTAGGGTTTATTATTCAGAAATTAATTAGTTTAGTTGGATAAATGGTGTAGGTGATTTCATATTTGGAATGTCGGTAGCTATCTTTGGTCTATACTCCCAGTAACTATCTGATTGTAGTAGGCTGGTGAAGTCAACCTGGACCATATATTCAAATGTGCTTAAGTTCGGTTGTAGATGCAAGTCTATGATTTGAAAATTTATACTCCTCAGAAGATTGCACTGTTCTTGTAAGATTGTCTTGTGGGTCGAACAAGAATTGGTTATTTGAGATAGGTCCATTCCAAATATATGTCATTTGCATTGCTTGTCTGTTCAGTAATTTAGATTTCATTACCTTCCCTGCATCCCTATCTTTTGCAATTTCTTTATTATTCGGTTAGATCTAGGATTCAAGATCATCATATTGTTAGATCTGATAAATTAAAAAGGTTCAGTTTGCTTGTAGTAAGGTCCGATTGTGATTACCAGCAATTTCACATTTCATCTGAGTTGTTTTATGCATTGTTATGACCTAACACCCGAGAGACCTTGGGGTGATTTTCAGTAATTCATTATTGGAGATTACCTTTCAAGAGAGATAGGATTTTGTATTCTGTCTGAGTTGTTGCTGTGCAGAAAACACCATCAACAGATTGGCGCTAGAAGGAGGGCCTGAATGAGCACACTGGATCGTTTCTTGAATGCCATCTCTCCAGAGAGATTTAGGAGAAATACCAGATCCACCACCAGAGAGGAAGATTTAGAGGAACTTCAATTTCCCAATAGGTCAAGAAGGACTAGAGGGAGAGGAGAATCATCATCGCCCGCTCCATCACCAACATCATCCACATCCTCATATAGGGGAGTATCATCCTTACCTATCCCTTCACCAACATCGTCCATATCTTCTTACCCTGAGGTTGAAGCAATACCCGTTCCTGAAGAGGTTCCCCTTCAACAGTCCCAACCTGTCATCAACCGACCACAACCTCCACCCCCGCTCTTACCAATGGCTTTCCTTGCCAATAATCCGTCACCTTTGTCCTTCGGTGCTTATAATGTAATGCCTAAAAATCCTGAGCATTTCTGCTCGAAATTCCATGTGAATGACCCGAACAGAACTGCAGAAGAACACATAAGGATTTTCCAAACTTGCCTTAAAGACAGAGGAATTGTCCATGAAGATGTTGCTTGTAGGTTATTCCCTTACTCCCTGGGTGAAGAAGCTTTTTATTGGTACAACCATCTCCCTGCTGGCTCAATTCAGAATTGGAGTGACCTTGAAAAGACCTTTCTGCAAAAGTTTCGAATACCCATCAGTGCTAATGAGCTATACCTACAATTTATCAAAGTGAAGAGAGAAGTTAACGAACCCATAGCCAGTTTCAATAATAGATTCCACCGTGCGTTCACCAGATTGCAAGACCCATATGTCCTAGATGATGGTACCGCCCTGGGAGTATATTATGAAGCGCTGGATAGTCTAACGGCAACCTTTCTGAAATGGAGACCTAACCCTCCAGCCACCTTGACGGATGCCTATACGGAGGCTGTCAAGCTTAGCACAGACTTGAGACAGCACTTGACGGGGCCATTGCCTTCTTTGGGACCAGTTGCACATCCCAACCAGATTCAGGCAGTAAATCAAGCTCTCACCAATCATACCCCAATTATGAACCCAGTTCCCCAATTACCCATAATACCACACCCTGGTCATCCCATGAACCAAATCTCTCCTATGACAAGCTTCCCTCAACAACAAGTGAACCAACCCATGTATCAGTCACAGCAGAATAGCTTCCCTGCTTACCTGCAGAATTCTGAGGTGCTCCACCAGTCTTTGGGATCTGCCACAATGCCTATTCCCCCTCAGAGTAACCCGAACCAGATCCCTTACCAAGATCCTAATAAGGAAAGGATTGATGAAATGGCTGAACAAATAAAGAAGCTAAATCTAGAGGTGACTTATTTGAGAAACCAGAATAGCCAATTACAAGCTGCTCAGAAGGGAATGCAATCTAATCAGAACAGAGAATTCTCACAGGGGCAGAATTTTGACAGGGGACAACGCAACGACAGAGGATTCTACAATGACAGGGGGTATAATCAGGAAAGAGGTTTCAACAACGATAGGAGGCAAAACTTTGATAGAGGCCAAGGGAGTGGGTCAGGATTTGACAAAAGGCCAACACAGGGACAGAATAGAACTTGGAATACGGGGCCTAATAATGGAGGAGTTCCTACTCCATTGGATCAGCCAGCCAATCAGATTGTTAATCAATCTGCGAACCAGCCAGTCAGCCAGGATAAACCTCCCACTGGTGTGTATCTCGCAGAAGCAGCCCTGTCAGGATGGTGCAGACTCCATAAGACAAGCCAGCATTCAGAGTTGGAATGTCCAGAATTCCAAACTGCAGCCTCCATTTTTTAGTATGAGGTGGAAAATAACGCTAATGGACAGGAGATTGTCCCCTCTAGCTCCTATGATTCTCCTGTGCTGGTATTGAATCATGCTCCTTTTCCAGCCAGCAAGGAAAATATGCCAGAAGAACCCGATTCCCGTGATGAAACAGATCAGATTTGTAATGGGGAAGAGGTGGCCCGGTTGTTCGACGAAGGAAATATAAATGACAATGGTCCCTTGGATCAGGACGAAGCTTATGTTGAAGAAGTTCAGATGTTTCAGAGACAAGGATTGAGGGATATGCCTCACAGACGCCCACAGCCTGGAGGGCCCTTCACCACTTCCATTCCTCCCAATAACTTTAGTACCCCTCCAGATCCTAATGCGAGCAATAATCCGTCTTATCCACAGGTTTCCAAGCAGTACCTTGCGAAAGATAGACAGGCTCAAGTAGAACCGCAGAAGGAAAGGACTGTTCAAGTAAGTAAGGATAAGGTAGAGGAACCATCTAAAGAGGCTCCTACTGATATGAGTGAAGAACAGATGGCTTCGTACGTCGCAGAGGAATTCAAAAAATTAAAGGTAAACTTTTCTGCTTTTGAATTGTTGAGGTTTCCTGCAATTAGAAAGGCCATCTTGGGTATTTACGATGCGAATTCAAAGACACCGGACAAATCTTCTGGCGAGCATGTCAGCCAGACCTCCAGTTTTCAGCCTGTGAACACACAAAGTCATACACTGAATAGGGCTAATCTACCCCCTGGAGATAGAGGAAAAGAAAAGGATAAAACTCAAGTGGCTCAGGTAGATACCCAGCCTACCTTGTTTCAAGGGAAGATGGAGACTCCACCATTTCTGATATCAGTCCGAATCTTTGGTAAGAACCTTCACAATTGTTTGTTAGATTCTGGTGCGTCT
This sequence comes from Sequoia sempervirens, assembly GCA_007258455.2. Classification (NCBI taxonomy): domain Eukaryota; kingdom Viridiplantae; phylum Streptophyta; class Pinopsida; order Cupressales; family Cupressaceae; genus Sequoia; species Sequoia sempervirens. The sequence goes on from VDFB02193867.1 coordinate 428,105,287, forward strand.
ACCAACGTGATGCCCCTTGGAGTCTGTAGGGCTCTAGGAATTACACCTGCTGATTCCCAGAAGAAGGTTACTCAGTTGGACAGAACCGAAGTGAGTGTAGTAGGGGAACTCAACATGATCCAGATGCAGATAGCCTCTGATCCAAGAATCCAGCAGGTTATTAACATTCAAGTGGCTGATATTCCTGATGCATATGGTCTAATTCTAGGACGAGAGTTCACCAAAGCCCTGAATGGGTATGTGTCTACTGATCACTCTCACATGTGGCTTCCCTGGAAGGGAGTGCCTAATCAGATAAGGATTGAGAGGGAACCTAGAATGAAGTACATGATAACAGAGTACCAAAAGACTTCGACCGAGGTTCTCATATCAGAAGCTGGAATGGGAAACTACTTGCTGTCCGCCCCATATGAGGAATTAGATGTAGAAGAGGTGCTGATGTTGCATACGATGCCAGTGGACGCCGAAACAGGGTCGAGTCTTGTTGAGGTCCTAACAGAATCAGTTGAGGAAGAAGAAGAACCTGAGGATAGACAGATTAGCTTACTGGATAATTTCCAAGATTTCATTAAGCGATGCGTGGAGAATCAAACCCACTTGGGAAGGAAGACAAGTTTCAAGGAGTTACTCTTGCCGAATTGGTGCAGAGTCCACAATGCTTCTCACTCAGAATTGGAGTGTTGCTTGTGTCAGACAGCAGTGAAAGAAGTGCACAAAAGCATGAATCCATCTCAGGTGGCCAGCACAGATGAGCAGAATCTGCAAGCAAAGTGTGAAAGTCAGAAACCTGTTGTGGCTGAGGAGGCCTCTATCACTGATAAGACGAAAGACAAAATGAAGAAGACCACCACTGCGGAGTACTGGACTCTCAAGTTTGATGGATCTAAGTCCAAGCAAGGGGCTGGAGCTGGATTTGAATTGATAAGTCCCAAAGGTAAGAGTTTCTTCGCAGCTCATAGACTCCAATTTCATTGTACAAATAATGTGGCTGAATATGAAGCTTTAATTCATGGACTCCTTATGGCACTCAAGAAAAAGGTCAGGGTCTTGCAAGTATTTGGTGACTCAGAATTAGTGGTCAAACAAGTAAGAAAGCAATATGCGTGTCACGACAGGAGAATGACTAACTATAGACATAGGGTGTGGGACCTCATCGAGGGATTCGACGCTTTTAATCTCCAATTGATCCCAAGGAAGAAGAATCAAACTGCTGATTCCCTAGCTCAAGCGGCCAGTACTTTGCAGCCCCTGTCCCTATCAGGATTGAAAAGTTTACTGTTGAATTAACTCCTGTCCCGTCAGTCCCTGACAATGTGACTAACTTTCAGGTGTTTGAGGATGATAAACATATCCTTGACTTTATCATGAACACGGATGTTTTTTCTTCACAGATCATCGATGAAACAGAACCTCAAGAAGCAGAATTGGATCTGGAAGGTGTGCTAAATTTGAAGTCCAATACTATTCCGAGGGGAATGGTGCAGCTGGAGAGGATTTTCGATATGGACAAAATCAGAGACCAGGAACGGGAATCTAAGAAAGAGTCTATCAGTGGACAGTGTGACACTCACAACGTGGGCACTGAAGAAGATGTGAAGAATGTTTTCATTGGTAAGGTCTGTACACCTGAAGAAAAACAGGGAATAATCAGAGCCCTATACGATTTTCCAGACATAGTGGCCTGGGGTTATGAAGACTTGAAGACTTATGATACATCCATCATTACTCACACTATACCTCTCAAGCCAGGCGCTAAGCCTTTTAGACAGAGGCAGAGACCTATTAATGCGTTGTTGGAGCCACTCATACAGAAGGAAGTTCAGAAACTGCTGTCCGCTAGGATCATATTTCCTGTCAGGCATTCTACTTGGGTGGCGAATCTGGTTCCAGTAAGAAAGAAGAACGGAGAAATTAGGCTCTGTGTTGACTTCAGAAATCTGAACAGGTCATCTGAAAAGGATAATTATCCAGTTCCCTCGTTGGATGAAGTGTTACAAGTGGTTAATGGATCGCAGATGATGTCCTTTCTGGACGGCTATTCAGGATATAATCAGGTGATGGTCCAGTATGAGGACAGACACAAGACTGCCTTTACAACTAAGTGGGGAACTTTCGCCTACAGGAGGATGTCATTTGGGCTTATCAATGCAGGAGCCACGTTTCAACGAGCTATGGATATCGCTTTCAAGGACATCATAGGAAAGTGCATTATCATTTACATGGATGATCTGACTGTTTTCTCCAAAAACAGAGGGAATCATATCTCAGATCTGCGTAAAGTGTTCCAGAAGTGCAGGGAATTCGGCATCTCTTTGAATCCCAAGAAGTGTATCTTCGGAGTTACAGAAGGCAAACTGCTGGGCCATGTGATATCAGAGAAAGGCATTGCTATAGATCCAGAGAGAGTGGAAGCCATCCTAAAAATTCAACCGCCTGCCAGTAAGAAAGAGATGAAATCTTTCTTTGGTAAGATTAATTTTGTTAGGAAATTCATTACTGGATTTGCTGAGATTGTCAAGCCACTAAATGCCATGTTAAAACAAGATGCCAAGATAGAGTGGACTGCAGAAGCGAAGGAGTCCTTTGCAGAGATTAAGAGAGCCATTGCTGATGCTCCAGTGTTGGTGAGTCCAGATTATAGTAAACCGTTCTATATTTATTCCTTTGCTTCAGACCACTCATGTGCTGGAATGCTGACACAAAAGTCTGATGAGGGGAATGAGCATCCCATCGCTTTCATGAGCACGCCATTGAAGGATGCTGAGTTGAAATACCCATGTGTGGAGAAGTAGGCATATGCCCTTGTTCGAGCAGTAAAGAAATTTAGGCACTATATCCTCAGAAACAAGGTGTTTGCAATTGTTCCTGATCCTGCAGTTAAGTTATTGCTGATGCAGAATGAGTTAGGGGAGCGCAGAGCTAAATGGGTAACCATGCTACAGGAGTATGACATTGAGATCCAGCCCATGAGGCTGGTAAGAGGACAGGGACTCACCCAGACCATGGCAGAGATAGGCCCTGAATTGTCTGTCTGTAACTATGATGTTGGAGCCGTTTCCCCTGATGGCTGGTATGATGATGTAGTTTATTATTTGCTAAATCAGCGGGCTCCTGGTCATCTTAATGCAATACAGAGGCAAGCCTTGAGACTGAAAAGCGATGGTTTCATGCTGAAAGGAGCTGTCCTATACAAGAAGAACCACGAAGGTGTTTATTTGAGGTGCCTCGGGAGGCAGGAGTCTGAGAGAGTAATAAATGAGTTTCATGAGAAATATGGCACTGGTCATGGCTCTGCCATTGCCACTGCGAATCAAATCTTGAGGGCAGGGTACTATTGGCCTACTTTGTTCAAGGATGTTCATCAGCATGTACGGACCTGTCACATTTGCCAGACTGCAGCAACAAGAGAAAGATGTGCAGCACTTCCGCTCCAGTCTGTTATTGAGGTAAAACCTTTTGCTCAATGGGGTATGGATTTCATCGGCCCTATCAATCCACCATCTTCTGCTGGACACAGGTATATTCTCACCATTACTGATTACTTTACAAGGTGGACTGAGGCATTTGCTTGTAGGTAGTGTACATCAAAGGTAGTAATCGATTTCTTAGAATCTGCCATTCTCAATCGGTTTGGATGTCCTTTCGCTGTTGTGTGTGATAATGGTCCTGCCTTTGCATCTTTGAAATTCTCAAATTGGGCTTTTGATCATGGCATTGTTGTTAAGTTTGCATCTAATTATTATCCCCAGGGGAATGGTCTAGCTGAATCCTCTAATAAGAACCTGTTGACTGTTATCCGAAAACTATTAGAGAGGAACCCAAAGGACTGGCATACCCAGCTTAGATTTGCTCTTTGGGCAGATCGTACTCGGGTTAAGTCCTCCATTGGTACCTCTCCTTATCATTTAGTGTACGGTCTGGAACCAGTTTTCCCTATCCAGCTTAAAATCCCAACTCTGCAGTTTATCAACCAGTTTTATGATGAGGGTGATAGAAGGGAAGCGAGATTAGCTGAATTGTTGCATCTTGAGGAAAAACGGGATAATGCCCTTGAAAGATTCGCCAAACACCAGGGGGTAGTCAAGCGATGGTTTGACAAGAGAGCTAAGGTCAAAGCCTTTAGGATTTCTGACCTTGTCCTGTATTGGGATAAGCCGCATGATCAGAAAGGTAGCCATGGTAAGTTTGATAGATTATGGCTTGGTCCTTACCAGATTGCTAAAATTCTGGGAGATAATGCCTTCCGTTTGAGAACTCTCACGGGAGAGGACATGCCACTGCCTGTTAATGGGCAGTATCTTAAACATTATTTCCAGTCTTGAGCTGTTCTCAGCTCTTTGCCCTGTAAATAGTTAGTCAGGTTGCTTTCTTTGCTTGTTTTTCTTGTTTTGGTTAGGGTAGGTTTCCCTTTCGCTTTGCTGGTTGTGTTTGGTTGGCGTAGGTTTGCTTTGGTTTGTGTGTTGTGTTTCGCATTGCTCTTGCTTTTGGTCTTATCTCCTTGTGGGATTGTGGGTGCATCTGTATGATAATGGTGACAAAGCAGGTCCAATGTTTCTGATATTTCCCTTACAAACTTTAATCTTTTTTCCAGAATGTTATGGTATGAATTCTGTTGCCTATGTCACTCGTCCTTGTGGTAAGGCGAAGATTTTCTGGTCACTCTGCACAGGAATGTATTGGGGTCTTATACCTTTAATCTTTAAATATACCTGAAGTCGTAAAAGGTCCTTATAAGGTCTGGACAGGTGAAAAATCTTTTTCTGCTCTAGTGCCACTGTGGTTCTCAGCCCTGAGTGTGAACTTCACTGTTCACAGGTTGAATAAGTTGAGTAAAAAGAAATATTCGTATAAAAAAAAAAAAAGAAAAGAGAAGAAGCAAAAGAAAAGAAATGGATATTGAAAATCTTGAGGTTCGAATTCAACTCATCAGGGGGATCTGAATATCTCTGCCGGGGCTATAGACGCCTGGCTGGCAGTAGAGCTATGTTCAGGAGGATCACAGCGATAACCTCGTCGGGGCTATGAACGCCTGACTGGCAGCGAGGCTCTATCCAGGTTACTTTTAGGGTCAGAATCTTTACGTAGCCTGTTCATACCAAGTCTGGTTCTTTGCAACTGAAGGTAGGTAATATATGCACCTGCACACACTTGGACCCTGGTATAGGAATGTCTGAATGTCTGGGAGTTTCTTTGCTTTAACTTAGGGTGACGGCTGGTACTTGAGTTGAAATCAGAGTTCTGGGTTCTTGATTCCAGTTTGTCATCGAAATGCTCAGGAGCATTTCCCCAGCAGAGTCGCCATTTGTTGTGCAGTTTTTGCACACACGCCCCACTTGGAGTGGGGGACCCCCTTTCTTTTTTGTGTCTTTGACCTTTGATTTTATTGGATTTATCATTTTGGGGTCTTGACATGTTGGTTTTGCTGGCTTTGCCCTTGCCTTGGGGTTGATATTGATTGAAATTGAGTTTTTGGCCAAGTCCGGGTTTTCATCTAGATCCGGGATTTTCCGCCTCTGGCGGATTTTTCCGGCCCTGGTTCCTTGTCCGTCTCTTGCCAGATTCTCCGATGCCGGGTTTTTGCCTAACTTCGGGATTTTCCGGTCCAGTCGGATTTTCCCGGATTCCGTCAAAGTCCCGATATTTCTGATTTCCCCGGTTTCTGCATTTCCGCGGAATCCGTGTCTCCGCGCATTCTGGGATTCTCCGAAATTCCACTTGGGGCTCGGGTTTCCGGACTTGTCAGAAACGTCTTTTCGCGCATTAATGGCTAAGGTACCTTGGTTCAGGCGGGTATAAGGGCGAATTTAGGGCGTTTTCTGATTCATTCCAACTTCGATTGCTTCCTTGTTTTCTGCTCTGGCGATTCAGAACTTGCGTTTGAGCTTTGAGGATTGATCTTGGTTTGCTTGCGCGTGAATTGCTTGAGTGTTGCTGCCAGTATCTCGTGGCTTGGACGTGTTGTCACGTGGATTAATTTTCTGAGCTCGATTTCTGCCCGTCTTGGTCCATGGTATGTATTCGTTGCCCTTCCGTTTGCTTGCATGGTGATTTGAGGTTTTCTTGTACTGGGCATTGTTGAATTTTGGGTCGGCCCGTGTTTTGGTTTTGGGTTTCGTATTTATCTAGTCGGGTTGATCCATTTTTTTTATTTAAGCCCATCTCTCGTGCCTCATAAGTTCTGTTTGTTCATTTAATTGCATATTTACATTTTCGACGGAATTCTGGGTCGTGTTGTATGTTTGTTTTGGGTGCGGAGTGTGTTACCATGCGAATTTAGGGTTTCCTTGGTGTTTCGGTTAACGCGATGATTTGATCTTGTGTTTGAATGACTTTCGCCTCGTTTTATGTTGGCTTCCCCGTCCTGTGAGGATTAGAGGGCTTTTAGGTAAATCCTGAACTGATATTTTAACCCTAAAAGCTTGCTCTGGTTTTAATGGCGGATATGTGGTTGTTCGATTTAGGGCATCATCATTTTAGTATGGGATCCTTCCTTTGAGTGCTTCTGAGTGTTGGAACCCTTTGCATATTCGAGTCTGGTGATTGTCGTCGGTTTTGGGTTCATTCGAGCTTTGATATTGAAGATCTTGTGGTCGCTCCTGTTTTGGTGCACGTTTTGCCATTTTTCGGGTTTCCGAGGCTGTCGCGGAATTTCCGGTCTCCCGGATTTTCCCGGTTTCCTTTTATTCCGCGGACAGGGTTAATTTCCGGTGCATTTGATGCTGTCCGCGAAAGTCCGTCCCATTCGGATTTTTCCGGATTTCCTGTCTGATTGCATTCTTTTGTATATTTCGATGAGAGGATTGATGGAGTGATTGTTAATGCCTATTTCTTGATTGCCAAAGAGTAAAATTGATGATTTTCCTTTGATTTCCGAGCATATTAATGATTTACATGGCTAATAGTGCTTTGGTGGCAGGAGTCCGTCTGGGTCGGATTTCTCCGGAATTCCGCCCCGAATGTATTTTCCCGGATTATACGATTTTCCCGGATTATTTGGTTTCTCCGGATCTCGGAAGATTGGCAATTGGCATTTGGTTTTAATGGATTTGTATGATGTATGCTAATCTTTTGGATGGATATGAGCTAATAATTAAATTCTAATAATGATTCTTGGATCTGCAGGCTGAATCAAGCAAAGCTGCTGCTGGGAAGTCCAAAGGTGGTGCGGGGGCATCTGCAGTTTCCGAGACAGAAAAATTGAGATTAGACATGAGGAGTCAGGTCCCAGAGAGTAAGATATCCTCCGTGTGGGCAGATGTGTCCGATACCAACGTTGGTGCCTGGCGTTACGAAGAATTCAAACAGAGAACAGCTGAGAAGGACCAATCGGCATTGAGGCAAGGGATGATGAACTCAGGGTTGGTACACGTGGCAGGGTTCCCTCCAGCAGTCCAGTGTTACGAGCTGATTTTGGAGTGTGCTAGGCAGTACGCCTTTGACACACAGATGGTAGTTAGCACTGAGGGACGGGTGTTGGCAAACTTCAGTCCAGCCTCCATTGCCCGAGCTTTCAGCATGCCGGATCTCTCTTCGGTCTGCGCCCTAAACATTGACACTGCTCGCACATATTATGAGAACGAGCCAGTTAAGGCTCAACAGCTTATCAACTCATGGCTTGAGAAGCCCAAATCTCACCACTCCAAATTGCCCAAACAGTTGCACAGGGTGAAGTTCAGGCCAGATATTTATGATGCCATCACATTGTTGAGCAGGGTGGCCGGACTCAAAACTGCCGGGGTATTGGAAAATTGGATGGTCCATGTGATCACCAAGATAGGCCAAGGAACGAATTACCACTGGGCAGGACTTATCAGTGCAGAAATAGATAGGCAACTGAGGAATGTTTTGGAAGGAAAGAAGTTTACCATGTCCTCCTTTGTTATATATATACTGGTCGTCTCCTATCCCTACAAGGGACTGACTCCGGCAGGAACTATTGGACAGGACATTATCTATGAGGTCTATCCGGAATTGCACCTCGGACACGGAGATTATAGGAGGGCCAATGATGCCTTCACTATGCACATCACCCGGACCCTTCAGAATGCGGAGCACATTAGATTGTCCGATGGGGCTAGGGGGTTGATTAAGAATTACGGGGCCTGGTTCATCCAGTTCCCCACTTTCACTTATCTCCGGATTGATGGATGCCCCGTTGCTCCCTACAGACTGCCCCGGTATCCCACTGATCACATAGTGCTACTGGAGGTCATAAGACAAATTTGTGAGTTCGATACGGTGGTGAAAAGGGAGAAACATAAAACTGGTTTTGGAGGTGACTTCCCTCTTGGGATTGGCGTGGATGAGATGTGCCCTTCCATTCAATCGGCTCACACTGCAGGTGAGGAATTGGCCGCCTATGGATTCTCTTTCCATTCAAAGAGAATGAATTTTGACATCACCGGAGGGGCACAGAAAAGGGCTACCCGGGAATACAGGCACAAAGAGGACTTGGAGGACTACTGGGTCAACATCAAGGATGACCTTGATGCACGAAGGAAAAGGTATTCCCGGCTGCCAGTGGAGGTAATTAGGCAATACAATGTGAAGCTGATTCCGGATCAGCTGGAAGATGATGGAAAACTAGTCCAGGACCACGTATATGAGCCCATTAAGGACAGGTCAGTGGCAGATATTGATTGGAATGAGCCTGAGGCGACAGAGTTGGAGGACTTGATGGCTCCAGTGCTAAAGTATACCTTTGCTTGGATCAAACATGAGGTCTGGGTGTTGGAAAATGCCAATGTACCCCTCACTTTCGACCTGATGGGGAATCTCAACCCCATGTCCACTTCTGAGGAATCCGGGGAAGAGGACCCCAAAGGGAAAACAGCCAAGGCCTCTCCTTTCAAAATCAAGGTCAGAAGCCCTAAGGGGACTCAACCTGCAGCAAAAAGGAAACCTATCGGCAAACGCAGGTGGAAGACCCTGACTATCAGCAAGTCCTCGGACGAGGAGGAGGTGGAGAAGGCTGAAGAGGAAGATGTTCCTCCACCGCCCAAGAAAGCCAGAACTACAAGGGTGGCGAAAAAGAAAGGCCAGACGACTTCAGAGGATGAACCCCCAATTGTGGATGTGGAAAGCTCCGGAGGGGAGAAGACCAAAGTATACACCAGAAGATCCAGAACTCCTTCCCCAAAGGATGCTGCACAGCCAAAGGATTCTTCTCCAATATTGCCAGCCACTGAACAGGACAAGCCTGTCTCTCCTCCACAGAGTGTAACAGAACCGGAGAATCCGGATGAGCAGGAAATCAGCGGAGAGGCAGAGCCGTTTAAAGAAGGGGCATTATTCAGTGAGGCTGCCGAGCTCGAGGTAGAGACAGAAGAAAGGCACACTTCTCCCTTGGTGCAGTACGAGGACTCTCCGGAGAGTGAGAAGGGCCGCGGATCGCCAGAACCAGAGAAAAGCATCCCCGCTGGAACTCCATCGCCGGTGCTTCCTGAGTTGGGATTTGAGGAGACGGACCAAGGTGAACAACCTCCAGAGAAAGATGATGACAAGGCAACATAAGAAGAAGAAGTCGAGGTGGCGGTAGCAGAAGAGGAGAAAGCCACAGAGGACCCGGGGAAAACTGACACAGAAGGAATCCGGACAGACCCCGCGGCCCCGGACTGGTTAGAAAAAGAAATAGCGAGGAAGAAACAGGTGATAGTGGAGGACACTCCTCTCGACTGGGATGCAATGTTATCTCAGATTGGAAAGGGGAAAAAGAAGAAGGCTGCTAGGATAATTTCCCGGGTAGAAAGGGATGAGGTGCATAACCGTGTAGTCCACATCGCCACCCCTGTTGCAGATAAAACAAGAGATGAGGTAGTAGGCCAAGATTACAGTGTCCAAACCATTAACCTTGGGCCAGCTTCCCTAGAACAAGACATTGAGGAATTCGAGGGGTCAAGTGCTGTGATTCTGGATAGATTGAAGAAGGAGACTCAGACAAAGAGAGAATTGAAAAGGGAAAATGAAAGGTTGAGGAAAAGCTTAGAAGAGGTCATGAAACCTCTACAGTCCCTCCATCCGTCCTCCTCTTCTACTCCCGGATTTCTGCCGAAGGAAACAATTTCTGGCATAGAGAAGATGAAGGTTTCCACGCAAGCTGCCATAGACTGGTTGATGAGTGTTCGGACACAAGGGGATGAAGCTATTAAGGAGATCCTGTCTGTTGGCAAGGATGCAGTCCGAGGAAAAGAGCTGATGGAAAGCATCCTTTCTCAGGATAAGAATGATGTTGATTCCCTGCTGCTGAAGACAAAGATTATTCTAGGGTATGGCAAGGAACAATTGGGCAAGGATGGAATTCTCCCTTCCACCAGATTGGATGAACCGTGGGAATGGTTCGAGGCATTGCAAATCAGGTAGGGAGCCCTGAAAAAGATACAGAAACGAAGAAAGTCCATTGATGCTGACCTCACTGCAATCTATGATGGTTGCATTGCATTTTTTGAAGTAATGACAGGGAGGAATAAGATGGCTCCTAAGTATCTAGGTTTTGATCAATTGAAGGAATGGTGGCATGAGGTTTATGCCCCGGATTCTGATGAGGTTGTCACTGGCCATATGCTTGACGATGCAGCCACATATCTGGCAGTGATAGATAGATACCTGACCAGTAGAAAAGATTGGAAGAAAACCATTGAGCGGTCCAATGAAGGGATTGATTCGATTAAATGCCGGCTCAAAGTTTTTCCATTGCCACCCATTGCTGAGCTGGAGGGAGTTTTCTCGAAGGTCCAAGGGTCACCAGCGCGGAGGAAAGACAAAGGAAGCAGCGGTTAATGTTTATCTCGAGATTTGTGCTTCCCTATTATCATAGGGCATGCATTGGACCGGACTTCCTTGGGGACTGTGCCTTGGCCGACTTGGATGATGGCATTAAATGTGTGCCTTAGTTTGTTTCCTTGGCCGACCTGTTTTGGCGGTTTTTATTATTTTGTAAAATGTTTGGCTGGGCCGACATGTTTTGGGGAAAAAAATTCGATAAATAGGCATTCTTGCCTTATTGTAAGGGGGCAATTCAGAAGATTTTGATAGTAGAGATTAGCAAGAGCAATAGTTAGAGTTTTAGAATTCCTTGAAGTAGATGTCATATTCAGAACAGTTGAATTGTTGCAGCATTTGATGATTAATACAATTGAAGGAATTGTGGTTTTCCTGGTGAAATCCTTTGTGTTATCTCATCTCGCATGTTTCTTTTGTTCTATCTTTTATATTGCTTGAAGATCTAGGGTTTAATGTTCAGAAATAAATTAGTTTAGTTGGATAAATGGTGTATGTGATTTCATATTTGGAATGCCGGTAGCTATCTTTGGTCTATACTCCCAGTAACTATCTGATTGTAGTAGGCTGGTGAAGTCAACCTGGACCATATATTCAAATGTGCTTAAGTTCGGTTGTAGATGCAAGTCTATGATTTGAAAATTTATACTCCTCAGAAGATTGCACTGTTCTTGTAAGATTGTCTTGTGGGTCGAACAAGAATTGGTTATTTGAGATAGGTCCATTCCAAATATATGTCATTTGCATTGCTTGTCTGTTCAGTAATTTAGATTTCATTACCTTCCCTGCATCCCTATCTTTTGCAATTTCTTTATTATTCGGTTAGATCTAGGATTCAAGATCATCATATTGTTAGATCTGATAAATTAAAAAGGTTCAGTTTGCTTGTAGTAAGGTCCGATTGTGATTACCAGCAATTTCACATTTCATCTGAGTTGTTTTATGCATTGTTATGACCTAACACCCGAGAGACCTTGGGGTGATTTTCAGTAATTCATTATTGGAGATTACCTTTCAAG
>VDFB02193867.1:428117181-428133936 GCA_007258455.2 Sequoia sempervirens
ATTTAGAGACATCACATCAGAAACAAGGAAACAGTATTGATTAGTCATCATTTTCCTTATACATGGAAAATGAAAATGAAGAGAAGGAACATGAAAATCGAGCGGAAGATGCATGTATTTTTCTCCAAGTTGAAAATTCATAAGTTATAAAAGAAAAATATCCTGATTTTATACAGGATACAGAGTATCAAGATTTTACTTTTTCTCTCTGATAACAATATAAATTGTGATATATCTTGGTCTAACAAAGTACAAAGTGAAGATAGGACCAAAGATATGAAAATTTTTGGAGGAGAGGAAAGTTGAGAAATTGACACAACTGTTCATGGAAATGAACCAAGACTGAGAGAAGGTAGATTATGGTTGCATCAGATGAAGTGTGTGCAATCAACCCTTAATGAGGTCATTTTTATACATATAAGCCAAGTAATTGGTAAGTACACTTTTGAATTTGCAATCATTAAACGTAGAAAATTTAGAAGAATTCATTGTTATAGTAGAACATTTGAAATTTCTTTGAATGAATTTAAGGATAAACCTACTGCAATTCCTACCAAAACAACAATGGAAATAGTCATAGAAATCAAAATAAGTTGTTTTGTTAAGGTTAATCACTTGTTAGATTAGAGTTTGGTTAGTTAGGGTTAGTTTTCTTTTTGTAGGGTTTGTTTTGTTTTTGTTTTTGTTTTCTTTCTTTTTTTTCCTTTTTCATTTGGCCTCTACATTAGCAAATTCTGCTTAACTTATCTTACACATGAGAGTTAATTTGGACATTTGTAAAATTGCGCTATGAAATGTAAAGTGATAAAACCATGCATAGTAAATACACACTTTAAGATGTACTAAAAATACACACACACACACACATATATATATATATATATATCATGTATATACATGGAGTATCAAAATTCTTTCTTGAAAAGATCAAAAAATAAAAAAAGAGTGAGTCAAGCTGCAAATAGGAGTAGTCATTCAATCGATATGGGATGCCTCATCTATCAGGGCCAAATACCCTATGTACGCAAGTTCCTGGTGAAATTCAAAGTCACGAATATGGAGGTTAGTGAGGAAAGGCTAGAGTGGAACCACTTCCCCATGTTCCAAGAATCGAGGAATATCATCCATGGAAAGGATTCTGATGATCGGGTGTGCAATAGGGAAAACAGTATCCAGATTCTCCAAACATTCATGCCTTACTATCAGATTGGCAGCTGAGTGAATATCTTCAATAGGAAGCCCAATATCTAGGAGTGATGCTACAAAGTGAGAAGCCATGTTAGAATAGAAATGAAAGTAGTGGTTGGATTCTACATACTTTTCCCCAAGGACTAAGAAAAAATTTGGTACAATGAAACTAGAAGTTTGAATGAAGAAAACCTTTTCAAGCCTTTGTGGTGTGATACTTAAGAAAACATTCTGGCGGTGAGAGTAGCCCAAGAAAATTGGAGTATCCATAACCTAGAAGTGGGCAAGAACTAGCAGAGCAAGAAATGCAGAATAACAACAAAAGAAAGCTAAGTAAAAGTGTGAAGAATTTGAGAAGTGCAGAATTTATATAAAGTTGTGAGGAAGTTTCGGTACATAGTTGCCTCGAGTGAAATCTTGGAAACCATAAGCAAGGTGGCAACCAGATAATTGTCTTCAAAGTGGAATGTTAAATCAAATTAATTATTTGCACATAGTTGGTGATAAATTTCCTCAATTTGATTAGTACGAAGATTGTGAATTAAGCAAGTTGAATATTTTGAAGTTAATAGTGCTCATTTCACATTTTTTTTAAGCTATACTAATTATGGAGGTGCTTATGTGTGTGAAGTAGAAAGGAAAATGAAGCTGTTAAGGCAGCACATGTCATCACCTGGGTAATTTGAAGAAAATAATACGTGCGAGTTGAGGCATGCAAATTTAATGCAGAATAATGTGATCGTGTTTCAATGTAATCATGACATTCTCGATCCATTAATGTGGTACAACACCTTCAAATCGGAAGTGCTAGCCAAATATTTAGTAGTTGCCATAAAATATAATTGGAAGGGTGGTAACTAATGGTTATAAATTTAGATTTCAATTTGGTGATTAAATTGTTCATTGCTAAAATTTAATCGATCCATTAATGTGGTGCAACACCATCAAATCGGAAGTGCTAGCTGAATATTTAGTAGTTGCCATAAAATATAATTGGAAGGGTGGTAACTAATGGTTCTAAATTTAGATTTCAATTTGGTGATTAAATTGTTCATTGCTAAAATTTAATTTATGCATATTTTCTAACACGTAGTGAGTTGCAGTTAGCTAGGATTTGGCATAAAGTGGTAAAATTTAGCGAGAAATACACACCAACAAGAAATTATTAAATGAGTTTTTGGGAAGTAGTGAATTGATGAAGGGATTTGCATTGAATGAAAAATCAAAAGGTAACCTTCGCTACCATTGTAATTACCAACCTAATAGTGGGCTTCATTTCTTGCAAGTTGAAAAATGAGCTATCATTGAAATATCAAAAGAGAAAATGAGCTATCATTGCAATATAAAAAAAAAGAGATCAACTCTTTAGGCTATCCAAATATCTCTATCGGGGCTATAGACGCCTAGCTAGTAGTAGAGCTATGTTTGGGGGAAATATAGAGATAACCTTGTCGGGGCTATGGATGCTTGACTAATAGCAAGGCTCTATCCCTGGTTGGCTTTGGGGGATTACCAAATTATGTAGTTCAATATCAATGAACTGATTCTTTTTACTGAATTCTAAAAACTATAATTAGTTAGAGCACACACGAATGTTTCCAAGGGAGTTTTACTTTTATGCTAGAATCTAGGTAAAGGTAAAAGTTATTGTTTTAAAATATCCATAAATTATAATTTACAATTGGTGATTTGATCTCAAGTTTTGGTTTAAATTTGGTTTTATTGGTTACAAGTTGTTGTGTGGTCTTACAACACGTCCCAAGACTATAAGACTTAGGGACCCAAGTGAGAAAAACTAACTCTTATGGTAGGAGCTAGAAAGTTGAAAAGATCACCAGAAGTGAAAAGAAAAGAGAAATCTTTAATCAAAGAGTACTTTGTAATGTATTGTTTCGGGTATCAGATACCAGGAACCGAGAATGTTTGAAAAGGGAAAAAAGGTAATGCAAATGTGAGCAGAATGTTCCAGTCTGATATTTGGAGTCTGGTAAGATGGAAGTTCTGGTAAAATTGAAGTCCGAGAAAATTCATGGGTAAAGCTTAATACTAGGTATTAGGTACAGGGTAGCGATGTGAAATGAAGTTTTAAAAACTTAAGGTTATCTAATGAGTCTGATAGTCTAGTAACCCAATATATATAGAAGATAATTTTGCAAGGATTTTTAATATGTTAGAAAGCATGTTATTTATGAGATTTATATACTAACAATTGAATGATGGTTTTATTTACATGAGATGTCTATAAATGTTTATTTTAAAGGGATTTAATGAGTGGAATTTGTGATTGCAAGAGATGCAGATTGTGATGCAGAGTTTGGGTATGGATGGTCAAGAAAATAATTTTTTTTGAAAGATCTGATGGTGTTGCTAGGTTCAACGATACACTTTAAAGGCTCATGCTGGAATAGAGTTCGTTGTGAAGGTACACTAGATACCGAGAAATCGAGAATCTGGAGTTTAAGCATGCGACAAAGAAGTGTACCCATTCTGGGGGTTGCTCATTCTTGGAATGTTCAAACCGAGGATGAACTTGAAATATAGGGATGAAAATTCCACCTAATCATTCTAAATGTGTAGAAAGTTCCTACATTTTGTTTGAGTGGATTTGTTTGGTTCCAAGAAGGTACCCTGATAAAACAAGATAAAGCCTGAAGTGTTTCAATGTGCAATTGAGGTTGACCTTCATTGAATTTGATCATAATTCTCTTGTCAGTCACTACATTCCATGTGCCTTGATGTGATTTGTCCATTTGATTTCCTCTCATGTATTTTTCTTATCCTATCTATGCCTTGTGTTCTATAAAAGGCTAGAGGATACTTCTTTTTAAGTTAAGTTCATAATTTGTGGATGTCAAAAGAGCCAAAACTTCTCTAAGTTTTATTCTTTTTTCCTATTTTTTGAATCAATCTGGTCTAAAAACTTGTATGCACAACACACGTAGACATTAATCAATATTAGAGAAAATTTGATAGCTACCTATCTCATGAATCTTTATAGCTGGTTTTGTTAGTTCAACCGAACAAGACTGTGTGTTGTGTTGTTTAAGGGTGCATACAAAACTTACTCAGTGTCCAAACTAAAACCCCTCTATTTAAAAGCTCACACTATTTTATATGTAGTTATGAAGCAATTTGGTGAATTATAAAGTGGTTTTCTTTGATTTGGTTAAGTCTTTGGGGCATGCATGGAGAATAACTAGGAGAAATTTTAATTTTCAGTATTTTTATGATTTATTTTAGAATAGATGTTTAAATTCTTGAAAATGTTCCAAAAATAGATAAATGAATGGAAATTTATTGAAAATCTCTCCTTTTCTATGAAATTATTGAATACTTAAAGCTAAATCTACTTAAGTGATAGCAAAGAAATTGTTGATATTCATGAAATATTATTTCAAATCTTTTGATTTCATGATATTATTTTTAAGATCAAATTAAAAAACTCAATGTCTAATATATATGATTTCAAATGACTATATTCCCTTTGAGATTAACAAAAATATCACATCATACTCTGAAACAAACCTAGTACAATCAAGACCTAACTATTGGAGACTTGGGATTGAACTGAGTCAAACTTTTCCTGTTAAACAAATTCCTCTTTTAGATTGTCTTTGTTCTAGATCTTTCAAGAAGGATATGCTCTTCACAATTTGTCTGTGAAGAATTTACCCACCCTATTGTTACGAGTAACATTGTCATCAACATGTAGAATGCTAGATGCTATTTTTAAATCACATTCTTCATAGAGATCAGATCAAGTTTTCAAAGGCTTGAAAATCTAGAAGGAAAATCAAAAAAATAGTGAGAAACTCAAAAATCAAACAGGGTCCCCTATTCACTGGCTACAAACCTATTGCTACTATGAACCAATTATCCTACACCTGCAAGAACACAACAAATGAACATATTAATAAGATCAAATGCAAGTTATAATATAGGTTCCCCATAAAATCCATTAAAATAATTCAAAATAGGAAATGAAAGCAAGAAATGCAATGGAAAAGCAATAAGAGAGATTAATCCTATTCAAATAATGCAAACTCTTGATCCTATGAGGGAGTTGGTGCCAATTTGATGTGGAAATTAGCCCTTTCCCAACTCCTGTGCAAGCTTTGATGATGAATGGTGATGGTGATCCACTTTGTTGAATATTCAAGTGTGCTCCATGATGAAAAACCTACATAACCTAGCTATGGATTTGATAAATTGATGAATCTTGCAAATGCTTTGAAGATGTATTTGAGTATAGTAAGCTTACTCAAATTGTGGATGATAGAAATGAAGGATGAGCTCTCCATTTATAGAAGAATGTGAAGAGAGAAGAAGCAAAAGGGATGAATGTGGGACTAATCTTCAACCAATGAGAAGAAGCCACATTCCATCATGTGAATGGTTGAGGAATGAGCACATTTTGGCAATGTGCCAATAAATGACATTAGGTGGCCTTTTCAAATTTCAAATTTGGCTTGTTGGAGGGAGAAGAAGGGGTCTTAAATGCCTAGTGGGGGACATGTAAGAGGAGAATTAATGCTATGTTGGAAGGGACAAGTCCTTTTTGAGGGACTTTTGAATTTGAAGAATATTCCATCCTTGATGCCTTTTTGAATAAAAAGGGGTTTTAATAAATCAAATAAATTGATTTATTGTGCAAGTTGCAAAAGCTAGAGGATTGGATGGATTAGGATTATGATTAATCATGATTTGATTAATTTAGATGGATATTTAACTAACGTGACATTTGACTTAGATTTTTGGATTTATTGAAATCAAATGGGAGGAAATTGATGCATTAGATTTAATTAAATAAAGTTTGATTTATTTAATTAAAATGGATGGTGTTAGATTTAAATCAAATAAAGTGGTGCTGTCATAATAGTGGTTTACAATTCCTGAGAGGAACGAATTTTAGCTGAAATCACATATTTTTAGAAAATATAATGATTTAAGCCTTAAAAAGTTCCATTTTAAGGATTCCAATTGAAGAGGGTTTGATCAAATCACCTTAGATCAAACCCCTTGGATAGAACCTCGCTAGTTTTAAACCATACCTATAAATGTGTCTCCTTTACACCTATCAAAATCTTGATAAAAAATCACTTTTGATTTATATTTTAGGGGATCGAATGAATTCATTTAAAATTTATTTCAAATGATTATGGTATTCCTTAGAACAAGCTATCCAATGAATATAATTTTAATATGTTTTGGTTTTGTTATGTATTTGTTTTTTAAGTTTTATTAAACATAGGTTTTTCATCGAAAATGAATTTCTTTGTTCTTCAAATGTGGAAAAATAGAAGATTATCAAAATTTTTTTGAAAAATATGAGTGCACCAGATATTGAAGTCCTTGATCCAACAAAATAAATAAATTAAATTTTGACATATACAAAAAAAGTTAAGCGTTATACGGTCGCGCTATGTCTGAATTGTAATTCGTTTGACTTTGAAACTTGATTAAGGAAAAAATATTCAATAAAAACTATCTAACCAAGTGGAAGCACTAGATATCAGAGTTAAAATCTAAATTTGAAAGAATTAGAATTTTATCCTTCATGGAAAAAAAGTTATGCATTATACAGTATGCGTCACTTTTTAAAATGTTATTTCTGAAGAAAAAAATATTTTTCATGGGAGATGGAAAAAGAAGTGCAATTTGATTCCAAAAATTTTGAAAAAAATATTTTTAGAATCTGAGACAAATTTGATGAGACTCTAGTTTGCACCATCTTCAAATTCCTCACAGTTTAGCCGCTATAGGTGCCCGAATGTGAAGATTTAGTTAAAAATAATAATTTCAGTGTCCAGTTTGGCCAAAAATTGTAAACCACTATTATAGGATCACCCGGTTAATTTATTCAATTTAAAGGAGATGACTTTAGGATTAAATTAAATAAAATGAATTATTTAATTAAAAGAGGGACATTAGGATTAATTAAATAAAATGATTTATTTAATTAAAAGAAGATGATGACTTAATCAAATAAAGTTGATTTATTTAATTACAAGACAAAATTTGATGAATTTAATCAAATAAAGATTATTCAATTAAATTGTTAGTAAAGGAGATGATTTAGGAAAAAATGATGTTAGTAGATTAGGATCGAGTGTGCGATATCAATCTGTATATTTTACGTGTTTATATTTTTCCCCTCTTTGAAGCGACACACTTGCTATGTTGGTTCAAAGAATAACCTTGCCATGATCAAAAGTAAAAAAAATATAATTTTTTGAATGCCCCACTGTTGCCCCAACGAGAAGAATTAAGCTGGTATACTGCCCCCTTGAGAGATCGAACGGAAATGTCAAATTTTCAATCCAGATCACGATAAAATGTGAGAGGAGTGGTTCTACTGATTAGAGGATGAAGGGTAATTCTTTAGAAAGACTAGATATTTGACACAGATAATTTTGATGATGTATAGACAATCATCGGCCATGGGTAGCCTCATGTATATTTCGAGATATCACACAAATTTGGATAGAAATGTTAGTAAAGATAGAGGAAATAAGATGATGACAAGATGATCCAACAAGTCCATGATCTACGTGACTTTATTAGGGATGATGATGGATGATGATGATGTTCAGTTACTGAGAGTTATGATTTTCAAAGGGCCAATTACCTTATGTTTGATAACACACATAGGTACGATGCATCAAGGTATAAACAACTAGTATGGCGTTGCACTTAGTGAGATGGAATTTGAGTCGACAAATAGATAGGAGTATTCTTGTTCACACCTAACGTACGGGAACCTTGCTAGGATGCACCTAACAAAGCAAGTATTCACCAAGGTTATATTACAAGAACATCCAACAAGCACAACAAACAAAAGATAATGATCATTGCCCCATTCCTATCTCTCTAAATCATTTTGCTTAGACATCATCGAGAGGTCATCAAAATGGGAACAATAAGATAAATCAAAAGAAAAGATCAAGCAAACAAACAAGCCAATGTTCTTCATACCACAAGCCAAGGGGATGTGTTTTGGTTAGGATAAGAATCCAAAGTGATATCCAAAATGATGCCCATTGTCGGAACGATATATCCTAGGACATGCATTGTATATGATGATGATGGGTTGATAAGTTGTTTGATAGGACTTTGATATAAAGTTGATTGGCATGTTTGAAAATGATCAAGAGTTTGATTTTGCATTTGAAGTTTTCTTTTTCTGATTGTTGTACTTTTTTTTGTTTGTTTTGTTAAAGGGTGAGTGTGACGATTTGTTTATTATGGATGGTTGATTATTGTGAGTGAAACTGAAATGGGACGGATGGATTTTTTCAAATGTTTGGATGTTTTTGGTATTTTCAAGATGTTTTACAAATGTTTTGATTTTTCAAATTTTCAAATGTTTTGGGGTTTTCTGAGATTTTATGAATGTTTTTGAATTTTGTGTCTTGGGGGCTGATCAAAGATTAGCCTTGCCTACGTTTAAGCTCAGAGATGATGTAGTTTGGATAAAAATGTTTTTGATTTGTTTTTGGATTTTTTGAGTGTTTTTGGATTTTTTGCATGATTTTGACATTTTGGATATGGATATGTAATGATATCAGTGCTCTGTTTTGGGATTTTGTTGAAAACCAAGCTAAGGTTGATTGATCAGATTGATGGATTGATGATGATAACATTGTTGAGGATACACAACAATGTAAGGATAGTGTTAAGCAACACAAGGATTATGATGGATATCCCAAGATGATAAGGGATTGATGATGATAATATTGTTGAGGATACACAACAATGCAAGGATTTGATTGATCAGGATTGATGATGATAACATTGTTGAGGATGCACAACAATGTAAGGATAGTGTTAATGAACACAAGGATTGGGAAGGATATCCCAAGGTGATGATGGATTGATTGGATTTGGTCGATCAAGATTGATGAAGCTTGGTTTGGAACAAAAGATGTTTTGAATGATTTGATGTGACATTGAAGCACGTGTTATATGTGACTGATATTGTTTGTTTGGATTGATGTTCGATGAAAAATGAAGCTTGATAAGGAATGTCTTCTCGTCAAAATATACCATGGGCTAGTGATTTGGATGTTTTGCTCATAAGTGGTTGACCAATTTGATTTTACGTTTTTCAATGTTCAGATCACCACATAAATTTGAGGATATAGATCAAGATTTATTCTAAAGCAAGATGTAAATATCTGCCCCCATTGTCTAGCAATGTATGAAATGCCATGGGTGGATGCTTGGATAGGTGTGTGGATGGATGGATATGGTAAGCACACAAAGGATGCCAAGGATTATCTTGTGATAAGATAAGGTGTTTGAACAGAGTATGCTCATTTGGATAATGCTTCATGGCTCATATAATGTTGGGTAGGATAGGATCAATGAAAATGACCCATGTCAATATGTTTCCCATAAGCAAGCGTAAAGTGTGCACCAAACTTTCATCAAGGTCAAGATAATTTGGATGATGGATGCAGATGGATAAAGATGGATTGGATAAATGGTTCATGGATAAATGGATTTATTATGGATGAGATGGATGGAATGCTGGATTTATTATGGATGAGATGGATGGAATATTGGATTTATTATGGATGGGATAAGATGCTTCCACCTGAACTGGTGCACGTAGATGCTCGATTCTACACACGACATCTATTTTCCAGGTTTTCATCATGGTACTTGTCCAAAGTGCCACCGTAGTGGTTTTCACTAGAGGATGATTTTTTTCTTTATTATTTTCAATCCTTTTTTTGATTTTTTTTTTGTATTTTTCTCTAAAATATTTTAAGCTCATGTTGAACCACCTTGTTGTGTTGATGTAGATGCTTTTGTCATAATGTGCCATCAATATCCTACTTAGAGAAATTGTTTTGCTAAGATACGTGCACTTGAATGCAACTTTTGAGATTCCTGATCTTCTTTGTTGATACCAGAGTTAACTATGTCTTTGTGCTCACATCGAGATAGAGTGCCTTCTGAATCCTTATGTTGAAGGGTTGTTTCTAATACATGGTTAATGTGAGAATTGGATATCATGTGTGGAGGCATGGATGAAGTGTGTTTAGGAATAAAATATGGATTGGTTAACAGCTTGGAACCCTTGATACTCCAAACTTGGGAAGATGAGCAATGCTGGATGGATACAAAAGTGTGCATGAAATTAGGACCAACTATTTGATATGCTTTGTACGTCGCATGGGATTCCTGCTTTTTCTCTTGTGGATGCTTTTGATGGATACATTTCCCTTTTTTATTTTTCCCCATAGTTTCTTTGACTAATGGAGTTTGATAGCCTGGATAATATTTCTTTGTATTTTTTAGTATCCATGTGTATTTGATTTGTCTGATATGCTTCTTAGCTTCTTTTGCTTTGGTAATTTTCTTTGTGCTTTGATTCAAATTTTTCTTTTGATGTTGGTCCCAATTCGTGGATGGGGTGATGGGTGGATAAAGATTCATGATGTGGTTGGTTGTAGTATTGGCATCGATTTCATCATAAGGATTCTTCATGCTCTCTATGTTGACATTTTCACTATATAAAGTTCCCCCCAATATGGTGGTAGTGGCACCTTCATTCCTTGATTATGTTTGTTTTGATATGTTTTGTTCAGTAAACATTCTCTGAAAAATGACCACTGTAGATGACATTTCAATTTTCTGCTCTGCTAACTTTGGATTATACTATTCTGTTTGACTTGTTTCCTTGAGTGGATAATGTTGGATATCCTCATACCTGATGTCCTTAGTCTGAATTTGGGATATATCTGATCCTGATGTTGATAATTTAGTTTGACTGTAGGAATCAATAACCTGCTCTTTTTGTGTAATAATGCCAAGAGTAAAGGAATCCTATTCTGAATGAAGATAATCTACATGTCCATCCACAGAAGGAATCTCATGGGTAGATGGAGGAGTATGTGCTATGTTGATATGTTCATCTTGTATAGATAGGATAGTGTCGATTAGATCATTTTAGTATCTTGAAGATACAAATTCTTGATCTTGAATGATTTCAAAATTTCTTTTGACATGCTTTAGATCAAGTTCTTCACATGGGTCAATTTCAAAGGATGAATTGCTTACAAAAGGTTCTTGGACATCATCATTAGGCATAAGAAGTGGCTCAATATCCTCTTGATCTTTGAGTGAATTTGGATCAAGTGTTGAGTTGAAGATTCCTTCAATATCGACAATCATGAGGTTGAAGGATGTCAATATGTCTTGGAAAGGACCATTGCTAGACTTTGGTGAGAGATGTTGATCACACTTTAGAATAAATTCTTGAGATATGTCCTCTAACTCATTAGATGATGTAGAGACATTTTCAATATGATCATTGGTCGATGGATCGTTGATTACAGGATCAAAAAATGTTAACACTCCTTTGAATGGATCACTAAAAAGTGGCTCTTGATGTATGGTGAGTTGGTCATTGGATGAAGTGGAAACATAGTCCATGTGCTCATTGATGGATAGGTCTTGATCATGTGATCATTTACGTGGATCAATACATGGAGTTGTTAAAATTTTGTTGGGATTTTGAACAACATTTTCTTGTTGGGCTTGGTATTGGGCTTGAGCTTCCACTTGTGCTTGAGCCTAGGCTTGTGCTTGTTGGACAGCTTGTGCAATCTGTGTGGCTTGTGCGGCTTGTGTAGCTTGTTGTTTTTGTTGCAATAAGGCTTGGGCTTGTGCAGTCTATTGTGCTTGTTGTGCTTGTAGTGTGGCTTGGGAAACTTCAATAGCTTGGGAAGCTTTCCAGGCAACTAGTTGTGTAGTTTGTTAGTTTTGGAGTGCCTTCTGATAAGCAACATGTTGAGTAGCTTGTAACGCAATGTTGTATTGGTTTGATGTGTTTGGATTGTGTGGTGTCGGTGGTAGAGGTGGGTTTGGAATGGTGCTTGTTGTGGTGATGAGAGGCACTATCATATTGATGATTGGGATATGAGTGGTGGTTGTGCGATTGATATGCTTGGTCCTTGTGAGACCATTTTTTGAGGTGTTTGGGGGATGGTTAATGATGTGATGGTAGTGGCTTGTGTTATCGGGATGGTTTCCATTTGTTGTTGTGATATCGATGACAAGATGGGGGGATTCAGTATAATGCTTTGATTGATGATTAGAGGGTTGATTTGATTTTGTTGATTGATGTTTGGTAAAGGGGAAAGCCCTAAACTGAGAGGTGGTGTGGATATTGATGGAAATGGTGGAAGTGGTGGAAAATTGAGTGGCATACTCCCTTGAGGAAGTGATGAAGATGTAGGGTCAAAGATGCCGCCTGGTCCAAATAAGTCACCCTCTCCTTGCGAGGTCATAGGGAGAGAGGTTTGAGGTGTTGCATGAAATGATGATGATGGGTCATTTGGATCATGAAAGGTGAGGGGGACATATGGGTGTGATGGATTTTGAACAACATTTGTGTGATTTGCAAACATAACTATCCAAAATTTTACCAAGTGTGGATTCAAAATGTTCATGCTTGGTAAACTTGTACTTGGCATATCCACATTTGGCATGTATGAATTTGGTGGGATAATGTTGTTCTTTTGTGGAAGATTCATGCATTGGGTGTTTGGTTGATACATTTGTAGGTTTGGACTCATATTTAAATCTTCCATCGAGAAAGGTGTTCCAAAATTTTGACTAGGCATACTCATATTTGTTGTACCATTGAGGTTTGTAGGAGTTAATGATCCCATGTATGGATTGTATAAATGTGAGTTTTGATAACTAAGTGGCATTGTAAAGCTTTGGTAGTTTGGTTGACTTGGATTACTCATGATGTATGAATCAAGTTTACATTCCATGTTTTTCTTGGTTGTGATCTAGTTTGTACCATAAAATAGGGATCAATTTCAAGAATACATGGGAGATGAATCTCTAATTCTTTGGATTGATCTAATCTTAGGTACAAAAGAGAAAATTTGGGATGATTTAAGGATCAAAGGTGTGATGAAAATGTGTAGAAGATGGATGATATGGATGATTGATCTCTTGGAAGATCTCAAGGAGATGCTAGAATTTTGGGACTTCTTTATTTTTTTGGATTTGTTTTGGATTTTGTTTGGATTGTCCTTGACTTGATTTTTGGTTTGATTTGATTTTGGATTATGAACAAATAGACCTTAAGATGTTGGATGATTATCTAGTGGGTGGATTCATTCAAAGGATGATAATTTGAATATGTGTAGGGAGAAGGATGCATCTACCCACATCTATTCAAATAAGATGTTAATTTAACCAAGCATATGAAGAAGGACGCATCTACATATACCTAGCTAAACAAGATGGTTTGATAATTTTGACTAAGCATATGCAAAAGGATGCATCTAAACATACCTAGCCAAAAATGATTTGATATTTTGATTCAAGGATTTCAAGGATTTTGATTTGATGATTTTGATTTGCCAAAAAGTCTAGCATGAAGGATGGTTTCAAGATTTTCAAGAGTTGTTGGTGAGATGATTTTGATTTTGATGCCTGAAAGATGGATGAAAGTTTTGATTTTGATCCTAGGTGTACCTAAAAAGACTATTGTTTACGAGACAAAGATATTGAAGAACATGCTTTACTCTAAGAGTAGTTCAAACCAAAGACCAATGTTTGCATGAAAACCATATGACCAAAAGATGCCAAGCACATGTGTGGGGTCCAATTGATTTAATCTTTGCTTAATGAATTATTTTTACCACAAACACTTCTTGATTAAATTTTCAAATTAGATGTCCAATGTCTCAACTTCTTCTCATTCCACAAGGTATATCATGTGAAACTTTGATGAAATCAAGGCAAGGGTTAGGTACCTATTATAAACTTTAGTGAGAAAATTGAGATATAATCCAAGTGTTTAGAAACCTCTAAGGATAAAATACCAAGGGCAAGCAATAGCACATGAATTTGGTCAATTGTATTTGCTTCCTAAAGGGTTTGAAGTTTTGATGACAATGTTAAATGTTTGTTTCCAAATTTTTTCAAACAAGCAAAGTGTTTTGTAACCAAGAACAAACACAATCCTATGGATATGAAAGACTATATTTGTTGAGTCCCCACTTGGACAAGTCCAGCTATGCTTATTTTTAGCGAATGGTTAGATGCTTGACCCCACTGGATCCCCTCCACAATACTCACTTCTCAGGGCAGCCAAGCATCAATACCCATGAAACTCCCATGGCATACTTTCCATTTCTACTAAAAAACTTAAAAGTGTGGGTGGCTTCAGAACGACCGTTCTTGCACCAACAAATAGATAGGGATTTTGGCATTTCTACAAGGTTTTTAAGTCATAGGGATTTTGGCATTTCTACAAGGTTTTTAAGTCATAGGGATTTTGGCATTTCTACAAGGTTTTTAAGTCATACTTTTCATTCATAAGAGTTGACCCAATGTGGTGAGAGACCATTGTTTCCCTTCTCGTTGGAGCCAACCGTGTGATATTGGCTTTTGTTCCAGTACCCACTTTTATATCCCCATTGAAAATACTCTTGGCTTTATAGTGTTACCAGTTGGGTCATTCCCTTGGGTGAGTACTTTTTCCCACAAGGCAATCCCTCTAAGATAAACAATACCGAGCAAACATATTCATAGTTCGATCAACCTTCATTTAGAAATAAAGGGAGAACAAATGCAATAGGTTCCACTCACACTCGCAAAGTTTGTTGTTCAATTTTAAACCCAAATTGAAGTGTATGGGAAATTAATTATGCAACCTAATGTCACCAAAAGCCTTTTGATTCTAAAGATCACCGTGAGGCATGAGAGAAGTGCACACATCTTTTGATGATATTACTTTGTGTAAGTAATTACAAAACAATGAGAATACTTATTCATTTTAAGTCCACAAAGCAAAAGTGAATTATTTTTAGTGCACTAAAAGAAGTGTGAGATTTGATTGTTCAATTGTTAACCTTAAACAAAATCTAGTAAATTTTCCTAAGGTTCTTTTTAATCCCATTGTCTTGTTCTTTTTAGAGCCCAAATTGAAATCTATTGAGTCATAAAAGCTTGAAGAGATAAAATCCTTAAACTTGGAATTATAATTGCTTCCAAGAGGGTCTAGAGACACTTGATACAATAGAGAAATGATGTCATAAGAAGCTTTACTTTTGTTTCCTCCTCCCCTTTTTTGATTTCCTAACCTGCAAAAGTGCTCAAAATGTTAGATGAGATCAAGAAACAAAAGGATATAGGGGTTAGATGAATCATTAAGCATAAAAACCCAAGTTATAATTTGATTTGACTTTAGGTGAAAATTTGAAAATTTCAACTCTATCAAAGTTGAGAAACACCTACACCATTAAATATCTTATGAAATTATACCCCATTTCAAAAAAGAAAGCTTCAAAAAAGACCAAAAAATGACCAAGATATGACCATTTTAAGTTTGAATGACAAAGCAAGAAAGTCTAGTGGTTCTTTCTATGATGGCGGCTTTGTTTGGAGTCTAGTGGTGCAATTTGAAGTTTGGAGCGGTTCAGTTTGTGTCCAATAGTGCAGTTTGAAGTTTGGAGCGGTGCAGTTTGTGTCTAGTGGTGTAGTTTGAAGTTTGGAGTAGTTCTGTATGGCCTTGCTGGATTGTGAGTGGTGTTGTTTCTTGTAAACACACAAAACACAAAAAGACATAAAATTTTCTCAAAAAATATGATTTGATCTTTTGGTTTTCCCTCCCTCTAGCACCACAATGTGAACCAATTATCCTACACCTACAAGAACAC
Organism: Sequoia sempervirens; assembly: GCA_007258455.2. Lineage (NCBI taxonomy): Eukaryota > Viridiplantae > Streptophyta > Pinopsida > Cupressales > Cupressaceae > Sequoia > Sequoia sempervirens. The sequence continues at coordinate 428,133,069 of VDFB02193867.1, forward strand.
AACAAATTAACATATTAATAAGATCAAATGCAAGTTAGAATATAGGTTCCCCATAAAATCCATTAACATAATTTGAAATAGGAAATGAAAGCAAAAAATGCAATGGAAAAGCAATAAGAGAGATTAATCCTATTCAAATAATGCAAACTCTTGATCCTATGGGGGAGTTGGTGCCAATTTGATGTGGAAATTATCCCTTTCCCAACTCATTTGCAAGCTTTGATGATGAATGGTGATGGTGCTCCATTTTGTTAAGATTCAAGTGTGCTCCATGATGAAAAACCTACATAACCTAGCTATGGATTTGATAAATTGATGAATCTTGCAAATGCTTTGAAGATGTATTTGAGTATAGTAAGTTTACTCAAATTGTGGATGATAGAAATGAAGGATGAGCTCTCCATTTATAGAAGAATGTGAAGAGAGAAGAAGCAAAAGGGATGAATGTGGGACTAATCTTCAACCAATGAGAAGAAGCCACATTCCATCATGTGAATGGTTGAGGAATGAGCACATTTTGGCAATGTGCTAATAAATGACATTAGGTGGCCTTTTCAAATTTCAAATTTGGCTTGTTGGAGGGAGAAAAAGAGGTCTTAAATGCCTAGTGGGGGACATGTAAGAGGAGAATTAATGCTATGTTGGAAGGGACAAGTCCTTTTGGAGGGACATTTTGAATTTGAAGAATATTCCATCCTTGATACTGTTTTGAATGAAAAAGGGGTTTTAATAAATCAAATAAATTGATTTATTGTGCAAGTTGCAAAAGCTACAGGATTTGATGGATTAGAATTAGAATTAATTATGATTTGATTAATTTAGATGGAGATTTAGCTGACATGACATTTGACTTAGATTTTTGAATTTA
>VDFB02193867.1:428134036-428159796 GCA_007258455.2 Sequoia sempervirens
TTCACTTGTGTTGCTTGTTGCATGGCTAGATATTGTTGGAATCCCTTTTGAAAAGCAGCTTGTAATGTCGTGTTGTATTGGTTTGATGTGGTGGAAGTTGGTGGTGGTGGGGGTGGTGGTGGATTTAGAATCATGCTGGATGTAGTGACAAGTGTTTGAGATACGCTCGGAGCGATCATGGTAGTGAGAGGTTGAGATGTGATGGGTGTGATAGTGGTGTTTGGAATGATCGAAGTGATAGAGATGGTTGGAATGACCGAGGTTATAGGTCCTTGGGAGACCGTATTTCGATTTGGGATCAATGTTGTTGTTCGATTAGATATCATCCATTGGTGTGATGTCGATGGTATATTCGAATGATTTGACGTGATGGTTTGATTGATGTTAGGTGAATTGATTTGGGTGGAGTGATTGGTGCTAGGTAAAGGGGGAAGCCCTAAACCAAGGAATGATGTAGGTAATGGTGGTGGAGATTTCCCTTGGTGCAATGCCTCAACTATTTTGGAAAGTTCCGCAATTTGATCTCGCCAAATTTGTTCTTGATTTTGATCTTGACTCACTTGAGATAGTTGATTTGGCTTTTGTTTAAGCAGATTTGGGATGCCTACTTGTGGTTTTTGAATGGGATTATGGGAAAATTGACTTTGGATAATGTTCTGATTTGGGATGATGTTCAGATTTGGCATGATAGGATGAACATTGTTGGTATTGGGAATCATTTTTCCAAAGTTTTCTGAGTTAGGATTCATGTTTTGAAAACTTGCACTTGGTACATCCACATTTGGTTTGTAGGGATTTGGTGGAATGACGTTGTTTGTTTCAAGGCTCATGCATTGATTATTTGGAGGATAGACTTGTAAGTTTGAACTTTGATTTAAATCTATCATGGGGAGATGTGTTCCAAAATTTAGATTGGGCATACTCACATTCATTTTGCTATTGATATTCGTAGGAGATAGTGATCTTATGTATGGATGTGATTTTCCATAATCCCATGATTTCATGAGGCTTGGATAGTTTGGTTGGTTTGGACCGCTCATGATGTATGAATCTAGTTTATATTCCTTGTTCTTCTTGTGTTTTGACCTTGTTGCAAAAGTGACCTCTAAGGTTCTTAGGACTAATTACAAGATGAAGGATGAAAGGTGGATGATATGAGTGATGAACGTTTAAGGACTTTGGATCAATGCTAGACTTAGGGTTTGATTTTGATTGGTTGATGTGGATGATGAACTTGTAAACCCTAAGATGTTGGATGTGATCTTAGGATGAACTTGTTCAAAGAGGTGATAATTTAACTAAGTGTGCATGGAAGGATTCATCCAAACACACCTAACTAAACAAATTGTTTTGATTTGGTTTAGAAATGTACCCAAGTCTAGGTAATGATGTTTTCAAAGCTCTTAAAGTTGTTTGGTGGGATGATGTTGATAAATGTTTGAGGTGGATGAAGTGTTTGATTTTGATCCTAAGAGACTTAGAAAGACTTTGTTTACTAGGCCAAGGTATTGAAGAACACACTTTTCTCTAAGAGCAATCAAAAGACCAATATGACCAAGAGATATCAAGCACATGTGTGGTTGGGTGTAAATGTCCACTTTGGGGGAGATTCAAACTTTGGAGAATATTCTCCCTTTATGCCAAGTTGAAAATAAAGATTTGATAATCATCAATTAAATGCAATTTCATGCAAGTGGCCAAATCTAGAGAATGCAAGTGGGTGAGATTAGTATTTAATCAGGGTTAGATTAAATAGATGATGATTAGGGTGTTTTGACTTTTATGACTTAAATATTTGATTTGTTTAAATAAAGTCCTGATTTATTTGATGAATGGAATATGATTATGCATGATGCAAGATGAAGGTTGAATGATTTATGAGAGATGAAATGGTATTATTTGATTAAACCTTTGGATTGACCCAATTTACCTGATGAATGGATTTGTTGTGTTTGATCAATTCAATGAGCGGATGAATATGCATAATGTTAATTTGGCGTGTCTACAGATATAAAACTACCTTACTGATTTAAAATTGGTGAGGCTCATCCCCCAAACTCACCAACCTTGTTTATTCATCTAGGTTACTAGCTTAGCCATGAACAATACTCATGGAATTAGCCACCACAGTTTGCAATCATTAGCCCATCATTATATGGCCTTAACATTAATAAAACCTAACAAAACTTTATGTCCACTTCAATTAACTTCCACTCGAATAGGTGAGGATTCTTTGATCAAACTCCTTCACAAATTGTCATTTTTCTTTTTTGGGTAGGTATATGGACTTTCTAGAGGACCATTTTAATCATCTTTAGTTTTCTAGACTCATTATCTTACTTAATGTGAATTGCGACCACCATTATCAGTCCATATCTTCCTATAGCTTTGTTTTGATATGCAAGAAAGATACATCATCTTCATAGATGGACAAAGAGTTGATAACTGAAAAAATGTTGCCTCTTCCACACAGCTTGTACATAGCATTAATGGACTAACCTATTTGATAGTTATATACACAAAGAGATTTTGATTTTGTGGTATCTTCTCAAAATTATTATGTCTATTTGAGTAGTGTATCTTACTATGTACCTTAAGTTTTATAGTCTACTAGATTAGAATGAAGAGTTTTAGGCAATTTTATTTAGTAATAATCATTGTAAATAATGAAAATTAAAATGTAGATTTGTATTGGTTTTTTAAAATACTAAGCATTGAGTAGTAAAGATGTAGCCTTCAATAATTTGAAATAAAAATGGAATATTGTTCACCGAAGCTATGGAAAGCTTCAGAATTGAAACACATTTAGAAAATGTGTATTCTACGTAGACAAAAGCAAAGAAGAAAAATGCTTAAGTGATAGTTGGAAGTCAGATCCTTTTGGATGCAAGCAGTTTTCTTAAAATTCTTATATCAAAAAATGTCAACGAAACTTGGGACATGTTGCCTCTCAAAATTTTCACTTCATTTTCATAGAGTAGACAATCAATACCAATGGAAAGGGACCAAGACAACAAAAGCAATGAGTGAAGACCCATCTTTAGAAAGTGGACAACTAGATGTCAATGATTAGAAGAGGACACCTCATATTCTTCTTTAAGCTCCACTAAGCTTGAATGCATACTAACCATACACTATACTTGGCATACTAAGATCCACCATAGTTCAAACTTCAAAACTGAAGGGATTAGTTAAGTCTTCAGATGCTAGGTAAAGCTCCCTACTAAAGTGGTTAGCTTCCAATTGTTTTTCTACAAAAGCTTTTGTTCTATTATGATCTTCCTTGACCTTACACTTGTCTACTTATTAACATTTATGTGCCAATTTCTTTTAGGTCATGATAACTCTTTGGCAATCAATTGAAGTGATTGATATTGCAAGTAGTGATTTTGAAGTTAATGCTCCACCCCTATCCACTGGCTCAAACATTTTTGTCAATTGGAATGGTTTTAATGAAACAAATATTCAAAATTTTGCAAGTTGTTTTTCATTGAGTTGTACCCAAATCATTGATTAGGTTAATTCCACAAGCTCCCACACACATGATGTCAAAGACTTTGAAGTTATAGCCATGGAGAAAACTATGAATGAGTTTCATGCAACATGCATGAAATTAATTGGGTTTTGTACTTTTTTGCGGGAGCTGTACTGTGATGCATATTATGGAGAAGGAAATGCTCCTACTATTCTCCATGCTTTTTAGTAGTCAATGGATGGGATGTAGTATAATATTGCTATAGTTCCCTATGTAGTAACAACAAAATCAAACATGACACTAGCTGGGTTTTGTACTTTTCTGGGGAAGTTGTATTGTAATGAATATTATGGAGAAGGAAATGCTCCTCATATTCTCTATGCTTTTTAAGAGTATATGGATTAGATGTAGCATAATCTTACTATAGTTACCTATGTAGTAAACAAGAAAAGCGCACTTATAGTGTGTCTTATACATAAATAAAATGTCCGAACTTCTTTCCTTGTGGAAAATGAAATCCTCCATGCTTTGACAGTCAACAACAATAAAGTTTGGAATCAATTGCATAATATTTTTGCATAACATGTTGGATCATTCTTAGTAATTCATTACTAGAATGATTGGAATCAATTGCATAATATTTTTGCATAACATTTTCGATCATGCTTAGTAATCTATTATCAGAATGACGAAGAAAAATAAAATGGATTGTAGACTAGTCCAACTAAAAACTTAGTGATGGTAAGAGGAAGAAGAAAAGAGTGTTGGAAAACAACAGTTTCAGACTAAAGGAAAGCACATAATATAACTTTCTATTTTTTGGGGAATGGTCAAAGTGCTTCTAATCAAGTATTGATGATTGAAGGAAAAAATTGTTTTATATACTGGGATTTACTGCCTACTACCAATTACTTGTCATACATTCTCAAATGCAAAGATTACATTGTTCTGGATTTTCATTTTTATAACAAAATATTGATATCAAGGTAAATGTTATCTTTGAGGTCATGAACAAACCAGATAGCAAGTTGATAGGTGTACAAAGTGATTTAATTAGCTTGACTAAAATATTCAAAGTTTTTTTTTTATTCAAGGGGTAAACGCTTTTGACCAGAGCTATGAACCAGAATACAACCATTTAATAATACCACCCCAATGGGGTTTGAATCTTGGTGGCACAAACAACAATGCCACCTTTAAACCATCACACCATGCCAATACCGGCAAATAAAATATTCAAAGTTGCTACAATTATTTTTTGCAATTTTCTTGAAGTGTACTAGTAGAGAATTCAAGTAAAACTTTAACCTTGTCGTTATTTTTCAACCTGTCATTCAAAGATCATAAACACAATTGACTTCAATCATGCACCTATGGAGTTGTGTTTCATTTTCAATATTAGCATTTATTGTAATGACTTTAACATGCCAATTGAAAGGTACTCGCTAACTTTCAATGTTAAGATCTTCAGAAGGTTAACATTTAGTTTCATTTTATTTGGAATTGGTCATCTATTCTCCTAGGTTTGGCTTGTAATAGACTAGAAAAGGAATTGAATATTTTTAAAGCCAATTATGGGTGATAGATGACACTTCAATCCTGAATTTTGTTACATTTTATCTTCAACTACACATGTGCAGGGCATTTTTATGGAATAAAATGAGGCCCTTAATATTTCATCTACCATTTGTATTTTGAGTTTTATCTTAATTTGATATAAATCAAGTTTGGAATTATAGAATGAAGGGACTAAAAACTACTTAAATTCTTTATTGGTTTTGGTAATATTTATTGATAAATTGACATTACAATTTATTTAAGTATTCGTAGTTGGAAGGTAACTCTCAATTTTGGGTAGCTTTTCTAATTTAAAGTCTCAAAAGTATTTAAGCATACTAAGTTCAACCTGGGTAGCTTTTTTGATTTGAAGTCACAGAAGTATTTACGCATATTGAGTTCAACCTGGGCAACTTTTCTAATGTAAAGTTACAAAAGTATTTAAGTATATTGAGTTCAATTTAATCATATTGAGTTCAACCTGGGAAGCTTTTCTGATGTAAAGTCAGAGAAGTATTTAAGTATATTGAGTTCAACCAAAGCATAATATTTTTCTCTAGGCGAAGAGACAAGTTGAAAAGTTCAGTATTAACATTTTTGTCCAAGTATTTTACATTAGATAGCCATTGTCAATTATTGGACTATTTTATTAAAAATTATGATAAAATGAAATGTTTAAACTATTAAAATGAGCAATATATATAATTTATTTGAACTTTTCTATGATTTAACATTATTCATTAAGTGTTTCCTTTCAAATGTTAAAATATATTTTATATTCAAAAGCATATTATCGATCGGATATGTATTTTACGATGATTATATATGATTTGTTAGTCTCTTAAAATAATTCCCCACCATGTGATACAACATTGCTCAAGTTTTAATTGTCTTTAATGGTAAAAATTGTTAAATACAATGATCTACAACCACCAAATTTAGGCCCTGGCCTGCTACCCAATTTGTAAGAGTTTGATTCTTTTGATTCAAAAATATTGGTAATCTAAATCAAAACAGTTGTGTGATTTTTACATTTATGTGGGCTTGATATTTTTGTAATATTCACCCTTTTGTCTCCTATTACAATGAACTTGTGCCATCAGCCGTGGAGTATTATTTCTCTTACAACCCATTTTTGAGGGATTTATGAAAAATCATTCCTCATTATGTTTTATACTTTGCTTTCACATGATTCTATTTGTTTCAGAAAAATCATTCGTACTAAAGACTACTTCACCATTGTTACCTAAAGGTATATTCCTTAATATTCATAATTGATTTGCTACTACACGTCATCTTTCTTGTACTAGCTACAACTCTAGTCATTGTAATAGATACCTTGTGTTATGAGCAATATTGTATCCATTTAATAGAAATAGATCATCACATGTTACGTTTTCTTTCACATTTTAACATAATAAATCAAAGGAGATTCAAATAGCATTTTTTTACTTTAAAACCACAAGAGAATTTATGTGGGCTTGATATTTTTGTAATATTCACCCTGTTGTCTCCTATTACAATGAACTTGTGCCATCAGTCGTGGAGTACTATTTCTCTTACAACCCATTTTTGAGGGATTTATAAAAATTCATTCCTCACTATGTTTTATACTTTACTTTCATAGGATTCTATTTGTTTCAAACAAATCATTCATACTAAAGACTGCATCACCATTTTTACCTATATGTATGCTCCTTAATTTCAAAACTAATTTGCTACTACACTTCATCTTTCTTGTACTAGCTACAATACTAGTTATTGTAATAGATACCTTGTGCTACAAGCAATATTGTATCCATTTAATAGAAATAGATCATCACATGTTTCATTTTCTTTCACATTTTAACATAAAAAATTAAAGAAGATTCAAATAGCATTTTTTTACTTTAAAACCACAAGAGAATTAATGTGGGCTTGATATTTTTGTAATATTCATCCTATTGTCTCCTATTACAATGAACTTGTGCCATCAACCGTGGAGTACTATTTCTCTTACAACCCATTTTTGAGGGATTTATGAAAATCATTCCTCACTATGTTTTATACTTTGCTTTCACAAGATTCTATTTGTTTCAAAAAAATCATTTGTACTAAAGACTGCATCACTGTTGTTACCTATAGGTATGTTCCTTAATATTCAATACTTATTTGCTACTACACTTCATCTTTCTTTTACTAGCTACAACACTAGTCATTGTAATAGATACCTTGTGTTACAAGCAATATTGTATCCATTTAATAGAAATAGATCATCGCATGTTATGTTTTCTTTCATATTTTAACATAAAGGAGATTCAAATAGCATTTTTTTACTTTAGAACCACAAGAAATGTGGAGGTTTCATCTGAATGGTGTACAAACTTAGATGGAATTGGCACATCTACAGAGTCACCTCCTAAGAGATTGATGTTTGGAATACATGCATCCCTATGCAAAAAAAATGATATCTCAACTATCACCCCTATGAAAAGTTTGAATCCTTTTCAAACAAGGTGGAAAATAAAAGGTCGTGTAACTATGAAGAAAGAAATCCACCAATTCAACACAAAGAAGGGACATGGCCAAGTATTCAATTTTTATATTGTTGATAGCAAGCACACTAATGTATGTGTCACGTGCTTCAATGAAATTGTTGACCTTCATTTCAGGCATGTCCAAGTTGGTTTTGTATATACATTGTCTGGTGGGATCATCAAAGTAGCAACTAAGTTCTACAATAAATTGAACAATGAAATAGAAATCACTTTAATGGATGATTCAAATGTCATTCTTTATAATGATGATCTCCCAATTCCAACACATCAATTTTCTTTTACACCCATTACTGAGATCATTAATAAAGCTAATAGTTCTTCTACAGATGTTATTGGAATTCTTATATGCATGGACTCTTCCTCAACAATACGAAGAAGAGATGGGACAAAGGTCTTAAGGACGAGCCTAAAATTGGTAGACTCATCTACATCCACTATCAATGCCACTTTGTGGGGTTGAACAACTCAAAAGGAAGGTTACGAACTTCAAGAAACGTACCACCTACAAAAGTTTGTTGTTCTTGCAATAAAAGATGCTCATGTAACTGAGTATAATGATAAGGTCATCAATACTCTAGCCACCTCTCAACTGTTTATTAACCCTAGTATCAAAGAAACATAAGAGCTACATTGTTGGTTTACAAAGAATGGAAATGAAATTACCATGCCAACAACAACAATTATAGATGAACCTCTTCTTCTTACACACAAACATTATTTATATCTAGCATAGCCCTTGCAATGCATTCTCAAAGCAACAGTTGTTTTCATCAAATGAAATTCATTTTGTTACCTAGCTTGCCCTACCGAGTTTGTGGGAAAACAATGGAAGAAAAGAGTTGTACAAAATAATGAAGGAAAATGGTATTGTTCAATGTGTGAAGCTACCTTTGAAGATTGTAATTATAGATATGTTCTTTAGATCAAGCTTAAAGATCACACAGTTACTCTATGGGAAACTTCCTTTTAAGAAGCTACAATTAAACTCATTGGAATGCCTGCAAAAGAACTACATCTACTTCAATTCAATCAGGATGTAGACAACCAGTGAACAGGTTGTACAAAATGTATTGTGCAAACAATTTCTCTTCACCCTATCAAGTAGAAATGAAACATACAATAATGAAGCACGACTGAAATCAACTATCTAAGAAGTTGATATAATAGATTTCAAAAGCGAAAGCAAAATTTTGTTGAGTCAAATAGCTGAGGTCTACACTCAAAACCAAAAATAATCAGTTAAAATGTTTTCCTTTTTTTGTAAGCAACGTCCACACTCTTTAGAATGTTTTCCTTTTTCTGTGAGAAACCTCCCCACTCTATATAATCTTTTATATTGTACAATGAAAGAAACTTTTCATTCAGTCAAATAGTTGAGTTCAAATGTTTTCCCTTTTTAGCAAGCAACCTCCCCACTCTTTAGAATGTTTTCCTTGTTCTACGATCAGCCTCCCCACTCTATATAATTTTTTGCATTGCACAGGATTTCAAGACCCCTTCAAAACTTGTCTTTCACCTTTACTATCAATACAAAACATATGTAAATCCATTTACTATTCTTGGGAATTCAAAAAAATTGTTTAACTACTTTTGTATAAAGAAATTATCAAATTTATCCTACACGCCTAACATATAAAATTGAAAAAAACATCTCTATTAAACCTTGTATGTTTTTCCATTGTAGATAGTTAACAAAATCATATTTACTATATTTTTTTCTATTCCAGATGATCAACTCAAATCTACAAGATTATGAATGACAGCTAGTCCAAAGTAATTTGGAAAAATTATAAGCTTATAAGAGAAGTCACTTGTACTATGCTCGACACAGAGAATAAATAAGTTTTTTTTGTACCATCCAACGAACACACAACTTACAAGAACCATTACAACCACTGATAACTCACCATGTAGAAGCTTCTACAAGTCCCCCTCATCAACAAACTGAAACACATCTACATACACAGATGCCACAAAACATAGGTTCCACAACCAATTTGGCTATTGATTGGTCTGCCAAATTTGTAGAGACAAAAAAAAATAGAAATGGAATAGATGCATTGTCAAGCATACAAACATGTACTGTTTGTAAGGAATGATACCTTGGTATGCATGTTTTTCAACAAACAACAACCCTATTTGTAGAAGATGCACTGCTGAGAAAGGCATACATCAATTCTCCATTGATAACAATATGAACCCATGTGAACAAGCAAATGTGCTTAAAATTCTCACTCAAGTAGAACAGATGCTCATTGATTGTGTAAATCCAATATTGCAAGTTACTCATGCTCATGGTGGACAATAAAAATATAATGGTCACACAATTAACTTCCCCCAATATATCAAAACAATTGCAAACTCTTTACCACATAGAAGTTTAAGGACTTGGATGTGTTGATAGTCCGAAGAATTAGTATATATGGAAAGCATTATGATTTCTATGTTAGTAGAAGTCATGTTCAAAATGCACTTGCATACAAAATAAGATATGATCCCTACTACAAGGATGTTGAAATCAATACCGATGCATTGGCAGTACTCCCTAATTCAACTACAAATATTGTATACATGTTGCATACTATGGAATGTGAAAATGAAGAACCAACAACAACCCATGCTGAATTTGAAAATAATCCTGATGATGAAGAAATTGAAACATAATATTTAACATCATTTATGTTTAGCCTACAAAATAAACATCACGAGTTACAAATCATAAAGGAATCTATACATATATAAAATGACAATGACCCCATCATTAATTGGCCTCAAATAAGCTCAAACCCCATCAATGAATACATTACTAAGGGCCTATTTGATATGGAATTTCCCACTCTCTTTCCAAATGGAATTGCACTACCCATGCAACCTCGAGCTAGGGAGGTGCAACTTCATTAATATGCCTTGCATCTTATGCAATACCATGATAAAATATTTGGACAACATCCACAATTTAGATACATCATTCTCAATATTATGATGCAACATCGTATCCAAGCACTTGCATCAATATTCATCAAAAGAAAAGTAGACGACCATATACCAACCACTATCGAAGCCCTTCATGTCCACTTACATAACCTACCTAACAACTAATTATTTGAAGAGCTCATACATTTTGGATCAACCATATGAGGCACATGGTCATATTGGAACAAGTTTCGTTTTGGTGTAAAAAAAATGATAAACCAAATAGGGTCCCCGACATTGTTCTTCACACTAAGTGCAATATACACAAAGTGGCCTGATTTGCACACATTATTTTCATCAAGCACATTGAATGTAGTTACTTCCAACAAAAAATGTATAGATAACATTATTCAAAACCCACATACCACATCCCTATATCTACATCAACATTTTACAATATTTTGTGAAGAGGTCATTAAAAAACTCCTCCATGCCACAAATTATTGGTATAGATATGAATGGAAACATTAAATCTCTAAACACATACATAGATTTCTATGGCTTGAAAATGCACCAAACATGGATACCCTGAATTGGGATAATCAAACAGAAGTCAATAGAGAAAAAAAGTTCTTTGACAACTATGTCATTGCTAGCAACCCTTGCAGTAAATATGAAATAAACAATATCATACACAAAAATTGAATGGATGATCCATGTCTACTAAACTTGTCTCAAATATTATCTACTAAACCATACACTAATTATGAAGAACTACTCAATCGTGTTCAAAGACACACTAAATGTACTGAGAGGAAATTTCTACACAAAAAAGGGAAACAACTACAATGTAGATACAAAGCTCCTCGGAAAGAATGCATAGAATCTATTTACTCTATGATGAATTTGGAAACAAATCCTATGAGCCAATAAGAAATGATGACAGATTAGACATTCACAACCCCCAGATGCTATCAATATGGAGAGCTAACATAGATTGCCATCCTGCCATCTCATGACTACTTGTTCTCAAATACATTGCCAAATATGCATCTAAAGTTGAAAGACAATTAGGGAGTTGCATTAATATGTTGGCAAGAATATGTTCAAATGAAAGATTGGAAGAAAACACATTAAAGGTGTATCAAAATTTTGTGGCAAGGATTGTTGCAAAATGATATATAGGAGCACAAGAAACATGTCATATGCTTCAAAAACTCCCTCTTCTCATTTGTAATAAAATTTTTATCTCATTGAATGTAGGAAAAAAAGTGCTCCATCGACTGAAGAAAACAACCAAAGGTAATGATATACAATCTAACTACATATAATCCTACATCAACCGGTCAGACCACCTTGAATTGGTTTCACTAATTGAATCAACAAGATCCTTCACATACGTTGCTAGTCGCAAAGGATGCAAATGGAAAATTAGAAAAGAAAAAGAAATTGTACAAGTTTTTCCATGTTTTCATTCCATTCCAAAAGAAGATTGTGAAAATTTTGAATCATTTTGTTGGAATGAGTTACTTCTATATAATTTTTTTTGACAAATAGACAAAGATATAGGCCTCGACAAAGAAGCAATCATTCAAAATTAGAAACACATGCATACAAAACAATACACTCCATGGCATGTTGACTGCATAGATCAAATGGAAGCTTCCCTTGAAGAGGAAGACTACTCTTATGACAATATGGATATACAAGATGGTCTACCAATGAATGAATGAGAGCTATTATCTCAACTAGGCCTTGCTAATAGTCACAATTTGAATGAACTTGAAATGCTTGGTTGTCGTGATTATGACAACAACAGCATATGGGATGCTCACATTATTCCTACACATTTACACTAGAATGCAATTTAATTTGTAAACACAAACAAAATATCCCAACAATATGTTTAATCAATTGTCAATTTCAATAACCAAAACTATACACTATCATTGAAACAACAACTAGCACTTACTATAATTACAAATCACTCGATTCAAAATCATGCTAAACAACCACTACATATGCTAATACTAGGAATTGTAGGTGTGCGAACCCCGGCCTAGGCACCTGCAAAACAAGGACAATAAACACCTCAAGTTCGATTTTGCAAGCATAAACAAGGATTCCCCACGAAATCCATTTACAACTTCAAACTAGGAAAGAAAATAGGAAAGAACACAAAGCAAATGACAAAACAAAGATTAAATCCTAATTAGAGAAGCAAACTCTTGATCCCATGGGGGAATTGGTGCCAATTTGATGTGAAAATTGGCCCTTTCCCAATTCCTATGATGCAAGCTTCGAATGTTGAAGATATTGACCCACTTTGTTGATGAAGAATGAAGACTCCAAGCCAAGAATCTGCAAAAAACCTAGCTATGACTCAATGATGATGTATGAAATTCAAGAGGTATTTGAGCATGGTAACTTTGGTTGGATTGTGGATGATCAAATGAGGAGAGGAGCTCTTCATTTATAGATGAAATTGAAGGATGAATGTCCAAAGTTGAGTAATGTGGGACTAACATTCATCCAATGGAAAGATGCCACTTGTCATCATGTGAATGGAGGAAGCTTGAGCACATTTTGATCAAAGTGCAAGTTTGAAATTTGAATTTTGATGAGATGACATGTGAGAGGGAAGGAAATATAATAAATGTCACTTGGCTCAAAGCAAAGGACATATAATATAAAATTATTGCTTTATTGGATGCATATTTTGACTTGGAACAATTTGAATTCAAATTGAGAGAATATTCCAAAAGATTCCTTGTGAGGAAAATAGGGATTTAATAAATGAATTAAATCTATTTTCATGTGCAACTTCCATTTTCTAGAGGATGTGACATGAAATTTGATTAAATCAATCAAGGGTTAATTAATTTTATAGGAGATTTGCTGATGTGACTTATTTGATTTAGATTTGTGGATTTATTTAAATCAGATAAGAGAGGAATATGACGAGAGATTAATTAAATAAGGATTTTGATTTATTTAATTAAAAGGGATGGTGTTATATTAAATCAAATAAGGTTTTAATTTATTTAATTTAATAGATAGACTTTAGGGATTTAATCAAATATGTTGATTATTTAATTAAATAAGGATAATTAAATCAAATGGATTGATTTAATTAACAAGAGAAAGTGACTTAATTAGATAAAGTGATTTATTTAATTAAGAGATGAATATTGATTAATTTAATCAGATAGGTGAATTTGATTAAATGGTTAGACTGAAGAATGATTTAGGAAGAAATGATGTTAGTGAGTCAGGATCAAATGCACGATGTCAATCAGTATATTTTATGTGTCTATAGTAGGCACTGGAAAATCCTACCTAATTAGTTGCATAAGAAATACACTACAAACCAACATACCAACTGTGGTCAACCCACTCCTTGTTCTTACACTAATAGGCATTGCAAATTTCAATATACAAGCATCAACTATACATGTGACCCTCAAAATACCCATTCGAGAAATGCAACCACTACAAGGACAAAATTTGACAACATTTCAAGAAGACATGAAAAATATACAATTCATTCTAATCGATGAAATGAGCTTCATTGGCCCAAAGCTACTATTAAAAATAGATAGTAGGTTACGTGAAGCAAACCCACAACAACATCTTTATTTTGGTGGCATTTTTATAATTCTTATAGGAGACCTAGCACAACTTCCACTTGTTTTAGATAAACCTATCTATGCATCCCACACAACTGCAAAAAACCTATGGCACAAATTCAATACAATTGTTACATTACAAACAATATTTGGACAATAAGTTGACAATCCAATGCAAACTCAGTTTCATAATACATTTCAAAACATGCACAATGTAGAACAAACAAAACATGATTGGAAATTATTAATGACTTGCACAAACAAGCACCTCACAACAACTGAACAAGAATATTTTGACAATTCAATACACTTGTTTGCTACAAATCACCTAGTAACTTTACACAACAAAAATTTACAACTGCTAAATCTACCTATTGCACTCTGTGTTGCTATAAATGCATAGCGTACATTATGTACTACTACCAATGATGAACAACTACCCCAAGAAGCACTACTAGAAGAAAATCTCAACATGTCATGCTAGGAACAAACCTATGGATCCAAGGTGGACTTGTAAATGGATCTCTTGGAGAGATCAAAGACATTGTATATCCCCTCGGATCTAAACCACCTGAATTACCAACATATGTTACAATCACACTAGCTAACTATATTGGTCCATCGTGGGATGAAACAAACCCAAAAACTATACCAATACAATCTATTTCATGAGGCACCCGTAGAAAAATACCACTAACTGTGGCATGGGCAATCACTATACACAAATCACAAGGACTCACACTAAATAAAGCCACAATCGATATTAGAAAAAAAAAAAAAGACAAGGCCTCACATTCACAACAATGTCTAGAGTCAAATCTATACTAGGCCTTTGCATAGAACCTATATTTTCTTTTGAGCACTATGCCAAAATGAAGAAGAATCCATACAACATTATTAGAAAGAAAGAAGAGGCTCACCTTCAACTGCTTTCCCAATAACATATTCAGGTAAGTACATTTAGTAATTTTCATAAGTTAAAGAATTCCATATATTCCCCCCTTTGTTAGAGGACAACCAATCAAACTAATCAATTACAACATTTTCTTGTTGTATAGGAAGACACTTAGATGCAGAAGAAAAGAAAAAATCTAGATTTCAGCTCTTCATCCAAACAATCTTTTGATTTCTTTTTACAATCAATTTAATTGTATATGTCATAGCATTTTACAAGTAGAAATTTTCCTCATCTAACAACACTTTATTGCAATGCATTTGAATTCCAAGGCTTCAAAAGAGGAGGTGGCACATTTTCAAAGTGCAATTATAGGTACATACTTTAGCTCAAACTCGAGCATCCTATAGATATAATAAGGGCAACTGCATTTGATGATCTACCAACATAAATCATGGGCTTGTATATATTCTAATAATGGCCCATACTATGCTACTCCAATAGTAACTTCAATTGACATCTTCTCAGGTAATAGTGAATTTCTATATCACAAGTTCAACATATTATCTCAATCACAAGGGGAATCAATGCATTATGTATTCTGTACTCATATGGACAATGATATGCATGCACTAACTCATTTGACTAAAAAATCCAACGAAAATTTCTGACAAAAATATGTATAATTTGATGTATTGTCGGGTGCTTGTAAAATTTGATGTGAAATTTTGACGAGCCTTGGTTTTGTCAAAATTTTGACTATTAGTTTCATCAAAATTTTGACAAACATGAAAAATAAGAAAAAAATCAAATTGTGGCCGACATAAAGAAAAGTGAGTTCGTTGATTTATTGCAATAGTGTTTTGCTCTACTTGAGACAGTTTGGGAGAACTAAGGACGATTTTCTTGGGAAAAATTAAAAAAAAATCAAGAAGATATCGCTAGGTTGAGGGTCATCATTTTCTTTTTGCAGAATTCAATTGTGAAGTCAGATTTGTACTCCCAGGTTTGAAAATCATATTTTAAAGCAACATCTCATCAGATTTCATTTTTAGAGATTTAGGGTTTTTGAGAATTTCATGTCCAGATTTTGTTGTGTGGAATCACCATAAGATCACAACCAAGGAACAAATTCTTGTGACTATAATTATGTGATCAATAACTCTATTGGTCATGTGGCACAGTTGTGCTATAACAAATACAGGATGCATTCATTTGTGACCCAAGTTTAATGTGGCTATTTTGTGATAGAAATGGAGGCACTCATATAATGTAGTTAATTTAGGTTGTATAATGTAGGTGTCAATCATCATTAGGTGCATTCAGGTTCTCTCAAGTTTAATAGGTTATGATGTAATTATAGCATGATCCAAGAGGGATTACCTCTTGTTGTAATAAAAAGCCTATAAATCTGGTTAATATGCAAAGTGGTTATGTTATATCAATTATGTAGTGCATTCAAGCACAACCCATGTTTAATGGGCTATTCTAGAGAGTGATCAAGATTCTCTAAACTTTATGAATGTTACTTAAAAGTGCATAGCTTAAACTACAAACCAATTTTGTTACATACTTGAATGCAATCTTGGGTTACCGCAAACTATAATAATGTGATATGCTAATAACCATTATGGAAAGTATTAAAGCAAGACCCATGCTATATAGGATACATTTCCCTTATCAGGTTTACATACCTTAATGATCAAACACAAGCTTCCCACACAATCTAAGATACAATCCAAGATCATACCACAACTTTTTCAAGAAAACTAATTTTCTAACCCAGGATTTAAGGTTGTTTTTTAATACCAACAGAAGCATTGGTAAGAGCATGACTAGGGTACAAACTCTAGGCCTCCGTAGAAACATAAATAATAACTCTAGCGGATTAGTGAGGTTGCAATACTAGAAATATTGAGATATTGTAGCTAATAACAAAATCTTGCAATCTAAAGATTGTAGCCAATAACAAGCACACTATGTAGCTTAGTAGCATTTGTAAATGCAATCTACAGTAAGAATAATGACAGTCACTTGAGATGTGACAGTAAAAAAGAGGCTGAGTAGTGACAAGATAATAAAGCTCAAACCTTGCATAGTAAAGTGGAGATTTTAACAGTGAGTTTCCTTACCCCCTTGATGACCTTAAGGGTTTTTCAAATTCTTTTGGTAGTGTTAGACAAGACAAGTGCAATTAGAAAATGACTGTCCAAATGAAGTAACAGTGGTAATCATAGGTTCAATGTTTCTTCTTAGCCATTAATGTATAATGGAGGTAGTGGATTGCATGTTTGAGCAACGTTTTAAGACTCATCAAATATGGGAGAATAGTGAATAACACCTTGTGGACTGTGAAGTAGTGTTAATAAGGTTGAAGGATCTTAAGATCTACAATACCATGAAACAATGAGTCCCCTATAGTAAGTAGGCAGTCTATAGGGCATAGTTTGATTTTATAGAAGGATACTCATGAAAGGAATCTTTAAGTGATAGTGAGTGAGTTGTTTGAGATTGCAGCTGGGGGTGCAATACCCAGTCTTAAAGGAAGTTAGCAAAGTAGTAAATGTGCAAGAAAATTAAATCGTACACAACAAACAATTCACAATGTTATCTTGCATAATGCCTTGAGTTTGAAGACAAAAATCTCATTGTATCTTGATGAAAGTGGTGACCTTAATGGTCAATCACTGGCAACCATGATTTTAAAACATGCTATTGTGCTTATGGAGGCAACATTTTAAGCAGGGCAATGAGTGGTGGTTTGGAACAATGGCAGGTATGAAGGACTTGCTTTATATGGATACTATGTAGTCTAGCTTAAGACAACGTTCTTAGAAGAGATTAAAGATGGATTATGGAACTCAAGGGTTACCATGAAAAGGATTAAAGAAAAGACTGTGATCTATTTAAAATCCACGGTCATGAAGATATTAAAGATGTCACATGCAAAACCCTAGTAGGTGGAGTAATAAATATAGTTTCAAAGAGGATAGTGTGTTGGGGCAGATTTAGGAGATCTCCACATTATCTAATTACAGGGAAATACATCATTTATTTATTTTTTTAATTAAAAGAAATCATTCTAAACTCTATATAGGATATATTAATACTTCAAAAGGATCTAAAGGAATTTGAGATTATGCAAATATATGTCAAGTAAATACCTAGATTACAAATAGTAGCGGGAACAATGTAAGATTTGTTGAGCAGAGCAGGAATGAGATAAGAAACAATTAATCCTATGCCTCCTTTCATGCACATCTCCTCACCGTTCTCTATCATTCTTTACTAAAAAACTTTTGCATTTTGGCGGTCTATGCTTGAAAATAATGTTTTGATGAAGGTTTTAGAGTATGTTTATTAAAATGAAAACTCCATTCTGGTGGGCTACACCTAAAAATAAGATTTTGACAAAATTTTTAGGGTATGTTTATTAAAGCTTTAGAGTATTTTGGCGGGCTATATTCTTGATTCCTTAAATAATTTATTCAAATGGATTATGACTAAATAAATGACTAACTATTTAGTCATTTTTATTTGTGTAACTAAATAATTTTTAATCAACGACCAAACTAGTAATTTATTTACTCATTTATAGCTGAGTTGCAAAAAATGAGCAGAATTTAGTCATTTTTAGTTGTTGTGACTAAATCTTTTAGTCACCTAGTCATTTATTTTCCAAATTCTACTAGTGTGTGCTTTCTTGTGTGATTAGGGCTCTATCAATGTTGAGGGCCCTAGGGATAATCTCATCATAAGAAGTGACACATTGCATCTTTAACTAAAAATATAAATCTATATTGAGATTAGCAATGATGATTCTGACTTGTTGCTCCTTAGGAATGGGTCACTTGCTCTTACTAGCTCGCTACCTCCATCGTTGTAGAAAATTTGCGATCAAGTTCAATATTCTGATTTTAGGAGTCTAATGGTTCGAAATCATGGTAAAATCATAATTTAATAAGTTTTGGAATTAGCATTTTAAAGTGTTTTTTGGGGTCATTAACTTCAAACTATCTTCTCTTTTGCAGGGGTGGTTGGATGCCAAATTTTTTTGGTGTAAAATATCAGAATTATTAGATTTTGTTACCTATTTTTGAATAAAAATTATTGGAGTGTGAGTTTGATATTTTTTGAAGATCTAAATAGTCAAGCTTGGTAAAGAAAAATCATGTCAAATAATATTAGTCCAGAACAACATGAAGAGAAACTTGATAGATTGTGGGCTAGATTGAAAAGAAAGGGTGATGGGAAATGTTATTATCCTTGAAATAATTGTAAGGGATTAAAGATGAGATGACTTTTAATCATAACAGCTAAGAAACATTGTAGGAAACATGGTCACATTGAAGGGGGGCATGATTATTGTCCATTGGTAAGTTGTTCATTATATGTGTTTATATTGATTGAATTTGTAAATGTTTATATCATTTCAACATTATATATATAATCACTTGATCATGATCATGGTTTATTTGTGGATATCATTATTATAAAGGTGGGGCACCCTAGGGTAGATGACATGGATTATCACGGCCCAAAGAATGTGGTTTTGCAAGTGGACGAACATGGAGCTATGAATATTGAAGATGAAGTTAATGATCCTATGGAAGAATATGATCATGCTCTAGAAAACACAATTGAAGATGATGGTACAAATACATTGATTCATGACACATTTAGTGGCAGAGCTAATCATGATGATCGAGATGACTTTGATGATGTTCATGATTTACCTCTACTTGAGAAGGCATACAAGCCCCTTTACGAAGGCTCCCAAACAACTCTTCTCTCTGTTGTATTGTTGTTGTTGAACTTGAAGGTTATGAATGGTTTATCAAAAATAGTAATCTCACGGATGTTAAGGTGTGTCATATATGTCATCTTTTTCATCTATTTTAATTGTTGTTAGTTCATCACTAGTAAATAAATGATGAAATATGTACCATTAATATTCTTTATATTAACAAATTATTTTTTGTTGTAGATTGATTGGTGAATTTTTGTTACCACCATCAAATATTTTACCTCGCAAGATTTATCTGGCATTATGAAAGATATCAAAATGGAGTATCAAGCAAGATGCATGTCCCAATGATCATATTATATATCATAAACAACAAGAATTTGCAACAGAATGTCTGTAATGTCATATCAGTAGATATCAAATAGATCAACTAACAAAAAAGGTGTCTCGCAAGGTTCTTCACTATATTCCCATTATTCCATGTATGCATTGATTATTTAGGTGCGAAAGCTTAACACAATTTATGGATTACCATGCACGAAATAGAAGTGGATATGACATTCTTCGAATGCTTGTAGATGGTTCTGCATTTAGGGACATGGAGGAAAAATAGCCACACTTTAAAGAAGAACCTCATAATCTCAGGCTTTCATTGGGACCGGATGGTGTCAATCCATTTGGAGAGCTAAGATCTATTTACTCGGTGTGGTCTGTTTTTGTTATCAACAATAGCATTCCTCCATGGATGTCAATAAAGAGGGAACACATAATGTTGTCAATGATTGTTCTAGGTATTTGTTTACATCAATTTTCTTTAACGTAGTAGCATCTCATTTGTCTTATTTATTGGATAATGACTTATATTTTTTTCATTCAATAGTCATGTACATTAATTTATATATATTGCAGTAAAATGGTTATAATAATTATGTAATGTTTATGTCCATTCAACTAGGTAAGTACCAAGTTAAAGATATGAATGTGTATATTGAGCCTCTTATCGACGAGTTACTAAAGTTATGGAATGGTGTCACTATGTATGACATCTCAATAGGACAAAGAAAATTTCAATTCCATCAAATGCTTGTATGGACAATTTATGATGCCCCAAGGCTAACACATTTTTGTGGTATGTTATAAGGTTTGACTGCACTTTAACAATATTTAATTTTATGAAGCAGATATCATGCATGCTTTTAAAATAATCTATTCATTATATATAATTATAAAAAATTTCATATTTAATCCAATTATATATAATCTTGCAAGCCTTCAAACAAAGGGAAAATTTGCATGTCCAATTTTTGGTCCAAAGATAAAATCTCATTGTTCAACAAGTTTAGAAAAGCAGGTGTTTGATGAGTATAGGAACTTCCTCCATAGAAATCATAAGCATCGAACTACTGAAAAATATTTTTTCAATGGGAAAGAAGAGACTACATCAAAACCATGAAAAATGACACCTCGCCTATGGAAGTTGGAATATAATAGAATTAATCTTCAAGGTTATACATCAGATCAAATTGTTTATATATCATATATGATATTTTTGAATTTATATTTTTATATTGTGTTGTGTTTACTCATGTTGTAATTGACCATGATTGTCGTTAATTTTTTTGACTTATATGCTTCATGAAGGTCATCAAGGCATTAATGGCTGGCTTCCATAGGGACTAAAAAGTTATCCCATACAATTTAGTAGGTTGCCCTACTATGAGAAGCTACAAAATGTGCATTTGTTTGATACATTGCATATCGGAAAGAATATAACAAAAATGTTATGGAAAATATTGGATGGAAGGCATGACAAAGAAAAAATTGTCAAAATTTGTAGTGACATTCAAGAAGCCAATCATACAATGAAAAATGTCATTCAATTAAATAGAGATGGAGACCAAATTAATATAAGTTCCCTTCTTTGGTTATTAACAGAGCAGCAAAGCAATGCTATAAAAGAAGTCATATGAAAAATTTGATTTTCCATAGGATTTGCTATGAACATAAACAATATAATAACAAAGAAAGGTGAATTTGGGTCAAGAATGAAAACGTATGATTGGCATACCTTCATTAAGGTAATTATTCTGGTATATTATATACACTTGTATAATGCATGCACTTTTCAATGTATTATGTTTACTACTTTTGGAAAAATAATGAAAAGATCATTTTATAATTGTTGCAATACATTCTACCTTTATCTCTCCCATACAACTTTGACAACAATGTCAAGCAAGTTATATATGATCTTAGAAAATACATGAGGTAAGTAGGGATATTTGTTCAATTCGTTGTATACATCTTATAATTGCCATTTGTTTTACTTGTTATGTAATATATTGTATATTTTTGTTAAATCTCGTTAATATATTTGCGCCTTGAATCACTTGTAGATGGATGTCATCTAAAGAAATCCATAAAGAAGATATAAATTATTAGAAGAGAAAAATTCCTCATCTAATGTGTGAAATACAAAAGTGTCTACCTTCAAAAATTTTCAATGCACAGGAACACTACCCCATACACCAAGTTGAGGAGATTGAATTGTGTGGACCTATACACACAAGGTCAATGTGGATGGTTGAGAGGCATTTGAATTTTTTGAAGGCTTTGGTTAGACAAAGAGCACATCCTAAGGGTTCTATGGTGGAAGTATATATGGTATACCAGATCGTGGTGTACATTAGTGAATATCTTCCTAAGTTTACAGGAAAGATCCATGTAGATCGCATTTGGGATCCCAGCTCCATTAACAAATTCGAAGGGGAGTACCTGATGGAGAAAGGTAGATTGAGGAAAGTGAGAGGTAATTATAAGATGGTCATGGAGATTAATTGTAATACATTTTACATATGGTTTTTATGTATATTGTACTTATTTAATTTTTAATCTTCAATATACATCAATTATAAATTAAGGTCGTATACTGTGGTATTTAACTAATTATACGTCTTTTGTGAATTTAATATTTTTTTCATACAGTTGGTCAAGAGTGGGATGCACTACATTTGTATGTCACAAACAATCATGATTGGATGAAGGTATGGATTGAACAATGTCAACAATCTAGTCATGCATTAACATGAGAAGGTTTGGCTTCATTGGTTAAAGAAGCTCATCGTAATGGAGATTCCAATGTTACACAAAAGGAAATTGATTTAGCATATGGTTTAGGAGATAAAAAAGGTATGTATAAATATATTAATCACCCATATTATTTAATTATTTTCAATTATATTGATGTATATATATGTTGAGATTGTTTTATTTGCATACATTCGACTAAGAATAAATATGTTTATCAACTGACGATATTGCAATAATTTTTACATGTTTAACATATTGTAGGTAAAACACCACAAGCCTATGTGGTGTAATGGTCATAAATTTTGAATCAAAATGTTGGATGACATGAAGAAAACTTGTGATTCTGGTATAACAACAGTCTTTCAAGTGACTAATGTTTCATCTACAAGTGACATACATCCAGAAGTCTCAAAAAATCAATACTATGGGATTTTGGATGATATACTTGAGTGTGAATTTAAGTCTTTTAGATTAATTTTGTTCGTTGTCCTATGGTATTGGCTATGATTGAATGACAATGATTCTGAGAGAACTATTTTTGAACATGATAATGGATTTTCCATGGTTAATACAAGGTTGATCGAGCGAGCTAGAAATGAGCCTTATATTCTTCCAAGCCAATGTGAGCAGGTATTTTACTCAGAGGTTCCAGGTAAACTGGGTTGGTCATTTGTTGTTAGACATAATCCCAGAGGAGGGTCAGTAAAGTATAATGTGGTGGAAGAAGAAGATACCAAAGAACTAGAATATGATGTAGATGATGATTAGGATCAATAGTTAGTTGATGATGTCCCGAAAGATGTTGAAGAGGAGGAACTAGATCATGATGATGTAGGATTTAATGTTCATGAATATGATATCCGTGTGGATGATGACATTATCAAAACTGATATTGATGAAGATGATGATGATATGACCAATCCTTACAATGTCGAATATGGATCAGATGATACAGACAAAGAGTTGGATGAAGAAAAAGATCAATGACATTGAAATGTATGAGTTATGCGATTATATTATCTATTTGATATTAATTTCTTAACAAAATTATATTTGAATTTTGTGGTTACATAATTAATTCATGATGTTTTTAATTTTTATGCCATTACATAATTAATTTAATGATGTACTTTTTAATGTTTGAAAGGTCAAAAAATTAAAACATTTCAATAGTGATGTTAACAAAATTGAAATTAGTGTGTTTTATGTTTCATGTGATCATAAAAGATTAAAAAGTCAGTTGTAGAGGTGGTTGTTCAGTGGTTGATGTGTAAGGGCCTTTAAAAGGCATAAAGTGATCATTATAATGGTTGTTGATGGTTGAGGATTTAAATTACAAGCTCTTGACATTTGAAAATATATGTTTTTCTTCAAAAAAATTGTATTTTTTCTATTATGCAGCACTGTACAATCACATGCAGCCATATTTTGATGTGAAATCAATTCCAAGTCGTGAAGATATGTGTTAGATTTGATTTGAATCTAATTTGAGGGCTTAAGGCATTGATTTGAGTTAGAAAGCTTCATTTCTTTGCATACAACCTGGTTACCCTATTTTTGAGGGTTTTGTAGTCCAAATATGATATAAAGGGGCTCTTACACTTTTTGTGATTACTGTAACCTGTGTAAAAGGCCCCATGGATAGTATTGTAATTATAGAATGCATGAATAGGGCGTAGGATGAGAAATAAAGAACGTATAGTTGTTGTCCTTAAGAGTTTTGTGAAGAAAAGCATGTGAAATGAGAGGTACTTTCTAGCCTAATGCTTGTTTGCTCCTTCATTTTCTATAAGAAGGATTTGAAGGCCAGAAGTACAGGTTAGCAAGTTAGATATTTTTTGGTCGAGTCTAGTTAGAGTTGTAGAGCAAATTGTAAAGTTCGATGGTTTTAAGGAAAATGTAATTTAGGTTTTGAGTCATTTTGTATTAGGTTTTGAATTCATGGGGATTTGATGTTTTATGACAATACTGGCATTTGAATTGAAAAGATTAATTCAAACTCATGTCTCTCCATTGTACATGCATATTTGAATTTTGAATAAGATAATCAAGGGTTTTCTCATTCATCTCACTCTTGTGGTGTGTATGATTTTTGTTTTGGCTTTAATTCAAGGAATTAATTAAAATGCTTGAATGGGATTGTAGGTGGATATGTTTTGTATAAGGATTTGATAAGTAGTATTGGATTAGAATACATGTTGATGAAATTGTAAAGCAATGTTCTCAAGGATCTTATATGTTATGTGTTAAATCTATCATAAACCCTTAGATGTTTATGAATTTAACTCCCTAAATGGATATATGGCACAAATGTAAGTTGTACTAATTTGTATGGTTTAGTATTTTGTTTGTCTTTACCTAGCGTTTGCTACAAATTGCAAATCAATAAATATTTTACACTTTGGAATGTGTTGTAGTTATCTCATGCTCCAAATAGTTGATATTATTGATGAACAACCAATTCTATTTAGTATTATGCTATTATGTTGAGTTATTAAATGAGATTATCTATTGTTGTTAATGTTGTTTACGATAATAGTGCAGAGGTTGTAAATGCATTAAGGGATCACCCTTCTGTGTCTTATAGAGCCCAAAGTGTAGGAGGTCTTTAAAATCCTCGTCAGTTGGTCCAGGTCCTTCGAGCTACACTTGATTAGAATTGGCAATTCTGTAGGTAAATTAGAAGACCGACTTGGTTATAGTAAAAAGAACCAACAAGTAGAGGGGAGAGAGATAGAGAGATTCAGTGAGAGAGAGAGGGAGGGAGTGGGAGAGAGATAGAGGGTAGAGGGTAGGTAGATAAGAGTGAGTGAGAGAGAGACTTGAGAGAGGGAGAGGCAGTAGGAGGGTGAGAATTGAAAGAGAGAGGGAGGGAGGGAGGGAGGGAGTGAGAGAGAGAGAGAGGGTAGAGGGTTAA
>VDFB02193867.1:428159816-428182402 GCA_007258455.2 Sequoia sempervirens
GTTCATTTTAGATCCCACAAAGCAATAATGAATTCATTTTAAAGCACCGAAGGAAAAATGAGAGTTGTCTTGTTCAATTGTTAACCAAAAAAATAAACTATAGTAAGTTGTAGTCCTAATGTTCATTTTAAACCCTTTGCAACAAGAATTCAAAAGATCTTTTTAAAGCCCAAATGAATTTATTAGATCCTAAGTATAAAAAGGATGACAAATTTTCCTTAAGAAGAATAATGAATCTTCAAAAAGTGTTAAACAAACACTATAGTGTTTAAAAACACTTGTTACAATGGTGTGATAATGTTTTTTCTTTGACTTCCATGCTCCCTTATCCTTCAAAACCAAGATATGGCTATTTTAAGTTTGCATGAAAAAGAAAAAAATCTCAGCGGCTCTGTTTGTGATGGCGGCGCTGTTTTGGGTTCAAACAGCGATACCGGAGCTCAAACAGCGATGTTGGAGCTTCAAATAGCAATGCTAGAGCTCAAACAGTGACACTGGAGCTTCAAACAGCGACGCTGGAGCTCAAACAGCGGCACTAGAGCTCAAACAGTGAGGTTAGAGCCAAAAGCGGTGATATTTGGAGTTTTAAGTGGTGCTATATGGCAGTGTTGGGCTGCCAACGGCTCTGTTTTCTGTACACGCATAAAAAAACATAAAAAGCATAGAATTTTGATGAAAAAACATGATTTAAACTTTGGTTTGCCCTCCTTCTAGCGCCAAAATATGAACCTAAATCCTAATACCTTGAAAACACAATGAACAAACACATTTATAAGATCAAATGCAAGTTAGAATAGAGATTCCCCATAGAATCCATTTAACCATATTTAAAATAGAAATAAGACAAGAACACAATGAAAGAAGATGAAAATAAGCTATATCCTATTGAGAATATGCAAACTCTTGATCTTATGGGGGAGTTGGTGCCAATTTCATGTGGAAATTGGCCCTTTCCCAACTCCTTTGCAAGCTTTGATGATGAATGGTGATGGTGATCCACTTTGATGAAGAATGATGAGTGCTCCAAGCTAAAAACCTGCATAACCTAGCTACCAATTCGAAAATGAGGATAAATATTGCTAAATATTTTAGCATAATAAGTTTACTCAAATTGTGGATGATGAAATGAGGAAAGGAGCTCTTCATTTATAGATTAGATTGAAGGATGAAGGTCCAAAATTGAGAAATGTGGGACTAACATTCAACCAATGGCAAGGTGCCACTTGTCAACATGTGAATGGAGGAAGCTTGAGCACATTTTGATCAATGTGCAAGTTTGAATTTTGAATTTGATGAGATGACATGTTTAGGGGGGATGAAAGATGAGTTAAATGCCAAGTGGGAGACATGTAAGAGACAATGTAAGAGCTTTAAATGCTTTGTTGGATGGAATAAGTCCTTTTTGGGGAGATTTCAAATTTGAGGAATATTCCCACTTGGATGCTATTTTGAATGAAAATAGGGGTATTAAAATCAACCTAAATGGTTAATAGTGTGCAAGTTACAAAATCTAGAGGTTTGATTGATTAGGATTATCATTGATCATAATTTGATTAATTTAAATGATGTTAGTTGATTTGACCATTTTGACTTAGATTTTGATTTAAATAACTCAAAATGAAAGTAGATGATTTAGACTTAGTTAAATAAATGTTGCAGTTTATTTAACCAAAGGGAGTAGATGCTAGATTAAATTAGATAAATGTTTGATTTATTGAGAATTTAATTTTAATGAGTACAGTTTAATCCAAATAATGGATTATTTAATAAAATAAAGATAGGAAGATGAAGTAGCCTAGATAATTACGAGAGATAATTGTAGACACCTACAAAATGACTAGGCACCTTGAAGCTTCATTTTACCACTTTAGATCTTAGCATAATTATGACATTTTAATTATGTCCTTAGTCACATTAGGCTATTAATTAAATAATTCATAATTATTTAATTAATTCATGTCCTTTATTCTTCATGATTATTAAATAAATAAATTTTATTTATTTATTAAATATGTCATTAATTGTCTAAGTCTTCCCTTAATTAAATAAATTTCTTAATTTATTTAATTACCCTTCTTCATTTATTTCTTTCTGATTATTAAATAAATAAGTTTTATTTATTTATTTAATATCAATTAATTGTCACAATTAAATAAATTTACTAATTCTATTTAATTATTCACTTTATCTTCCAAACCAAATAATTATTTCTAATTATTTAATTACTAATTTCACTTTTCTCTCATTTTAAATAAATGAAAATATTTAAAATGATTTCATTTTATTAACTTTCACTCTTTTTAGTAAATAATCTGAAGAAGATTATTTACTTGTCTCACAAAATCATCATTTTGAATTAATTAAATTCAAAAGGATATTATTCTTCCAAAAATCAAGTAATTAGGCAGATTCTTGATTTTCCAAATTGAATCTTCAGTTCAAATCTTATCTTCTTGATTTTTCGAATCTCACAAATTGGGCAATCTTATCTTCTTGATTTTTCGAAAATCTTTATTTCTTTAATTAATTTTCTCATTTATTCTCCACCGTCGATCCAATTATCTAAGATATTATCTTGACCATTTGATTAATGATTTTACCCTAATCCTAATTAGGGATTCCCAGATTTAATCTAGACCTCTCATTTTAGGTTCTCATCATCATTCAATCTCACCCATCCATTCAAAATGTCATTTTCTATAAAATGTCATTTTCCTCTCACTTTTCGATTACGTACAGACACATTACATTTTTAGGCATTTTGCATACTTAGATTTCATAGCAATTTCAACACTTATTATCTTTATTTGATCAAATCTTAGCATATTTAGGCATTATCAATCATGGTCATAGGCATAGTCATTAGGCATATTTAAAATCCTTCAAAGCTTGGTGTAGGACTTAGACATATGCAGATTGCTCACACAACAAATCTAAGGGCAAAATCATCTAGCAAGCAAGAAGGTATTACAAAAGTGAATCATGGAGGTATTGACGATCAGGTATAATCATTCTGTGTTTTACTTCCTTTGTGTTTTGTAAGATCTTTGGGTTTCATTGTCATTTATTGATTTGTTGCTAACAACTTGAATCGAACCTAAAAGAAATCCCTTGATTACATTGGTGAACCCGACTTTGTTTTTCTGGTTATTTTTGTATGTTTTTTTGTGTTTTCTGCTATTTTGTAGGTATAGGTATGGAGCGATGCAACCATTTAAAAAAAAAATTGTGACGCATTTGAGGCGTCGCGATGCATTCGCAAACGGGAAAGCCGCAATCGCTCTGTCGCGACACAATCAACATCAAAAAAGCCGCATCTGAAAAATTAAGCCGCATTCGAAGTCCTGAATGACGCATTTGCTCTGCCACGCTGCATCTGACTGGTAAATATTTTCTTTCATTTTTGACATTCTGATTTTCAGATTTTAGGTTTTTCTGGTTGCTAGTTTCTTTCTGGTTTTTTTGGGTCTTTTGATTTCCTAGTTTTTCATTTCTGCATGTTAGATAGCTTAGAGTTTTTGTGTTACTAATCTTCATTTGTAGTGTGTGGCAGTTACTATTCGTGTGTCAAAGATCATTTAATAGAAAAACCACTAATCTTTTGTCTGCAGATTCGAATGTCGAAGATGGAATAAAACAAACATTGTGCTTGTTTTTCATAGATTAGCAAACATTTAACTTTGGTGCACATAAAAAGAACACTCATGTCTTCTTTGCTTGACTATGTTTTTAAGATGGTAGGTGAGTATGCTCTCACTTGGTGAAAACCTCGTGATCAAAAAACCAAACCCATTTTTATTTGTTATTACCCTGACTTGGTATATCAGAGTATCCTCTCCCCTCGCACTTTCGAGCGATCTTGGGTGTAAGAGAAACAATTACCAACTCTAGAAATTGGGCCTACCTGGGGATTTCATCACCCCAATGCAACTCAAACTGGAAATGGAGCTAAAGCCAAGCTATCCCCGACCAATATATAAATGTAAACCTTAAGGGAAAACCTAAGGTTGCTTGTGCGGATGTGTCATATGGACGGAGTTGTACTCCCTTAAACCCTATTAAGCTTAACCTCTTTAGGCTGGAGTGCCACCTTAATGGTGATTAATCTCTTTCCCCATGTATGGCCACTTGAACGGGGATCCCTAACTAAAAACTCTTGTATAGAAAGCCAAAATTCTTCTATTTGCTAGCACAGCACCGGTTGGTGTGAAGGCATCCACACTTTCATAGTTTGTAGTAGAGGTGATCAACTCACCATGGGAGTTTCATGGGGGTTGGAAGCTTGGTTGGCCTGAGAAGAGAGTGCACTGTAAGGAGGAGCCCGTGCATCCAAGCTTTTGAATTCACATGCTATAGATATGCGGTTGGGGAAACCCGCGTGGAATCTAGCGAATATTGTCATGGCCTAACCTAGGATTGTGCTTATCTAATGTGTGTTTGGTTACTTTTCAAAACACTATGTTTTTCAAGTGCTTTCTAGTTTCATCACAGCTCTAAACAAAACATTCAACACCAAACATATCAAACTTGCAATCAAAACGACAAGAAAATCAATCTGAAACAAAACTGTGTCGCATTTGTCGAACCGCAATTGATACTCAAAATGCTACATCTATAGGCGTCATGACACATCTGAACACTGCAGAGCCGCATGGGAAAAACTGTAACGCAACCGACTTTCATTGAGTCGCATCTGATAAATCGAGTCGCACTTGTCTGTTTCCAAGTCGCATCTGTTAAACTTGAGCTGCATTCACAATACCACGACGTAACTGACATCTCAAATGACACATTTGCCTGTCACTATTTAAAATTTCATCCAAAGTCAAATCCGAAGTCTTCGTCTTGTCAATAATCTGTCAAACACTGTTTCTTAAAAGATTCTGTCAAAAACCAAACTTGAAATTGCTCAAAGTCTTGACCACTAGTTTGCATTCATTGCCATAGGTTGCATCCTTCATTATTTTAGTTGCATACATTTGACATTAGGTTCACATTTTTGCATCTTTAGGATTAGGTAAACCTCAGCACAACTTGCAACATCATTGTTTTCGAAACTAGGCTCTTTTGGACTAAGTTATCAAACCCCTTTTCAGTCATTGTCCTCTTTTGTGGATGTTCCAACTCAAAAGTCTAGTTAGGAAAATTCACTAGTCATTTTGACATTGTCACCTTGTCATTTTCAACAAAGTCCTCTAGTAACCAAAATCAAAAACAAAGTTCGAGCTTAGACGTGCTTAGATACCCTTGTCTTACATTGCATTTTAGGTCTACACATTGCATATCCTATTCACAAAAAATCCAAAACATTGGTCATCCTAGTCATCATTTTGAACTTAGATCTTGCATAATATCATCATTATTATTTGTCATTCCCATTTGAGCAATCTCATTTATGGTGGAAACCAGACTTCAAAAACAACAAATGACAAATGGAAAACTCTCGGCAAGACCCCATGTCTACTATCGATAATCCAAACTGGACCTTTTACGATCCATTTTCCAATCCAAATGATCCACCTCCAGTGACAACACAATCCTCATCAAATGGTACATTTGAACTTTCCTTGCAAAAAGACGAAAATGGTCAAATACTTGAGGAAAACTTAGAAGCAATAGCACAAAATCCAGAGGCCTCTCAATTCGTTGAAACAATGGTCCACGACAAAGACAGATTCTTGGCTATACTCTTGAGTGAAGGAGCCAAATTACCTCAAGGATTTGACATTAACACGATAAATGTGACACCTCCTGACCCTAATAACAACAACACACATAACATGTCACATAGTGGTCAACCTCCAAACAATACGAGCAATACTTCCTTTGATACCACAATGACAGTGCATGCTACATCCAACATTCCAAACACCTCCAACACCATAAATACCATGATAGCAAATGCCACGACAGTAAATGCCACACGGGCATCATCAAGTCACAACAATCCCCCCTTGATAGCTCCATCTACTACCATGAGTACACCTTTGATGCATCTGCTTAGTGGTATTTCGCAAAATCCTTCAGGAGGAGGCACCGGACGTATCTTTATCCAAGGACAACAACAAAAAGTTAACACAACGACACAGTCAAATGTCATTGCCTCCCAAGGTACAAATACAAACATTCCCCTTTTGCAAACCCAACAATTTGCACAAGGTGGCCAAATAACACAACCCATGGCACCATTAATGCATCATAACATCCATGGTCATCACATTCCCCAAATAACGACACACATGACTGTGGGACACATCCCAACCTACTCATCTAACGTTCATACTCATCAACATGCAATCAATCATAACTTTTAGTATCAACAACACGTCAACCTACATATGTCATACATATCACAGCAATCCACACCACCACAATACACCAATATGCACACACAACAAACAGGGTCCTATGGTGTACTAGGCAATCCAATGTACAAAAACATAAATGACCCTGTTGTGGATGCCCTCCAAACAAGAGTGAGGGGTTTAGAGAAAATCATCCAAAACATATACATTTCAGGTCAGAAATCGGAAATATCATATGACCTAAATGTATATCCATTCGACATGAGCTTATACATGCCTCCATTTCCTCTGGGATATGTGTCACCCAACTTCACAAAATATAGAGGCAAGACAAACCCCATTGAACATGTTCATGAATTTGCAACCAATTGTATGGACATCGCCTATGAACAAACATACTTGATGAGACTTTTTTCTAAAAGTCTGGTGGGTCAGGCCCTTGAATGGTTTTCCACTCAAAAGGATATCCAAAAATGGGATGAGCTTAAGAGAAAATTCATAAAAAATTATGCGTACAATATTGACATGGATACCTCTATCACTAGCTTGTGCAATCTCACACAAGAGGATGCTGGTGAGACTTTCATCCCATTCTTTTAGAAATGGAGAATTCTAGCTAGTAGATGTCATATTCATATACCCAAAAGGGAAAAGGTTGACATGTTCGTGCAAACACTTCTTGGGCCCCTAAAATATGCACTACAAGTACATTGTTGCATAAACTTCACAGACTTAGTTGAAAAAGGGGTCCAGATTGAGAAAGTCCTTATCGCAAAGGGAGAATTGTGATATGGTTCCAAAAACACAAATGTCAATCCAAACACCGACAAAAACAAATATTGGGTTAAAAATAAACATGTTACAAATGATGGTGTTGTTGACGCCAAGGCTGCAAACATCGTGGGTCCTATACTGGCCCTAAAGGGGGTTCAACAACAAAACAAACCAATAACAACATTAACACCTCCTCCCAATATTCCTTCAAACAACCCAAGTGGTCAAAACAATCAGGGACAATACCGTCAAATGAGACAATTTCCATAGGTTGCACATACACTTCTTTGGGGGAACCCATTGAGGAAGTCCTCAAGAAATGCATCCAAAATAGGGTCATCATACTTCAAGAAGCAAAACCATATGACCCAGGACAATTCAAACCAGCATGGTGGAATGATAATGCATTTTGTGACTACCATTGAGGAAAAGGACATACAACTTCTAACTGTCACCAATTGAAAAACCTAATACAATATCTTATCGAAAGTCGCGTCATTGAAGTCGGTGGATCTCAATTTGCCTCTAATTCATATCATACTATCCATAAGAATCCACTGCAGGACCATGGTTCTCGTAATGCTTCCATGTCAGGTCCATAGAATCAAGCTAACTTCACCCGAGTCAAGTACGACTATTCTGGTGGACCTATTATAAACAATGTCCGAACTGAAAATGAATACATAATACCATTACACTTAGAAGAGCACCCCAATGTAATGCTACAACTCGCAATGGCAAGGTCACTATAGCTGGTCCACCTCCCGCTAGACAAGCTAAAATCACCATACCAGGCCCGTCTGCTAAACAGACACGACCTGGCCCATCTGCTAAACAGCCAGAACCTGTCCCGACCACAAAGCAATGGAAACCCAAAAGTCAATTCAACCTCATCGAACAACTAGGAAAGACTCCCACACAAATCTCTATACTCAAGCTGCTTTGTATCTCTCCCGCGCACAAAGATATCCTTGATAAAACCCTACTAGAATCGTCGGTCCCCAAGGACATTGATGTCAATCAATTTGAAACCATGGTGGGATATCTTACTATGCCTGACCACGTCACCTTCTCAGATCAAGATTACTCATCACATAAAACCAACCACAATGATGCATTGCACATAGAAACTTTTGTCCACAAGCACAAAGTTAGATGGGTTTTAGTAGATGGTGGAGTAGGATTGAATATATGCTCCCTCAAACTGGTTAAGGCTTTAGGGTTCTCTGATGAGTGCGTAGACCCAACAAAGAGTATAGTGATCAAAGCATACGATGACGAGGAACGCTCTTCATGGGGCGTTATCTCTCTCCCAATCAGAGTGGGACCAGTCATTGTGGACACAACCTGCCAAGTCTTGGATTTGGAACTACCATATAACATCTTATTAGGCTATCCATGGATTCACACCTTAAAAGTCATTCCATCCACATACCACCAGTGCCTAAAGTTTTCGTTTGACAGCATGGAAATAACCATATATGGAGACCCCGACCCTTTCCAATATTGTACAAACTTAAAGGGTATCTCTGAAAACTGAGTTCCTATTAACTGAGAAGCACCTAGCTCCTCGTCATCCATATACATCGACCCATCCACACTCACGCCATCTTCCACATCCACTCCATCCACCTCTTCCGCCATACCACCACCTTCCACTAGCCCTAAGACTGAATCCACTGTCAAAATCCAGGACCTTGGCTGCGGAGAATTCAAACTACACATAGCATACAGCATAACAAAAATGCCCAGGTCTCCAAAAGACTATGGTCGGCCATGTTTCAGAATGGAACCTCAGGAAACTTTCAAAGTTCCACCGAAAACAATTTTTATCAAGTGGGCAGACATGAGTAAGGAAGACCTTATTGACATTACAAGATGGATCTACAAGGATATTGTCGCCCTACCCCCATTAGCAGTTCAAAGATATGGTAAAGGTTATGACATCATGAAGGCTAAAGGCTATGATGGTACTAGTGGCCTAGGAAGAAATAAAACTGGCCGAAGGGAACCCATAGAAACTTTTCAAATTCTGAAATATCTTGGATTAGGGTTTGGATCATTCGACAATGATGATCGACGTACCTCTAGACTTACAAATGAGCGAGTACATGCTTCAGATAGTGTCAAGACTACTAGGGAAACCTTCACTGAAATGGACTCCCAAGAGTGGGAATTTGGCTCAAAACGATCCCTAAGTGACTGTTGTCTTGATGATTTGTTTGTCAAACCAGGGGAACTGACCTCTGAACAACGATTTTGGCAAACATTCAAAATTGAACAACCACCAAAAATTCAACGTCCCATTATCGCTTCCCATGACGTCCAACACCCATCATTTGAACCCCCTCAGTCCAACCCATCCGAAGTATTAGATGACATTGACAATCAGGGCTCTAAAACCTTCACCCCTTATTTTGACAATGATTATGACACTAGTGAAGGAGAATACTGGATAGAGTCTGATGTCGAGTTGGACGATGATAATCTCATCTACAACATCACTGAACACGTCTGCATGTCTGTATCCTCACCCCAATTCACCAACATAGACAATGGCATTTCCTTAGTTTACCCTAACCTAGTCGATTGGGACCATCAAGGATCGCCAGTGCTAGAAACATTTCAGAATGATGAGGCAATTGCTGAATTTATGGGATTACGAGAAGGCATACCCAGTGGGGACCACAAATCAGGATTTTCCATTGATTTAGATTGCACGACATACTTTGGCGAGACTGCTCAGTCCTCTAGTTCCAAAAGTAAAAATAAGAATAAAACAAAAAGTGAAACGTCTCTAGGTGAAAACCGAAAGGCACCTCTTGACGATAAAATAATAAAAATAAAGGACATATCTACAGGTGAAAACCTCTCTGAGGCACCCAAAGATGGAGGACTAGACTTTCTCCTCGTGCAATAGGAGAAATCAGCCATGCTTATTGAGGACACAATAGAGGATAACATTTCAACTGCAGAAGACCCCAAGATGGTCCTATTTGCTGCATCATTGACTGATGAAGAGAAACCAGAATTTCATAAATTCTTTGTAGAACGAAAAATCAACTTCGCATGGTCCTATGCGAACATGCCAGGATTGGACCCGGAACTGGTTTTGCACCATTTGCCACTATTACCTAATGCTAAACCAATCAAGCAGAAGTTGCGCAAAATGCACCCTCAAGTTGCTCTATTGGTCAAGGCCGAGTTAAAGAAACTATTGGATGCCAGATTCATAAGGTCTATAGATTACGCTGAATGGATTTCCAACCTAGTGTCGGTGACAAAGCCAAATGGATTGATCCGCATATGTACAGACTTTCAAGATCTAAATAAAGCATGCCCAAAGGATGACTTTCCTTTGCCAAACATTGACATCATAGTTGACTTAACCGCAGGATATGAGATGCTATCCCTCATGGATGGTTTCTCTGACTATAATCAGATTAGCATTGCTCCTAAGGACCAAAACAAAATAGCATTTACTTGCCCATGGGGTACATATTGTTGGAATGTCATGCCATTCGGTCTCAAAAATGCAGGCGCCACATACCAAAGGGCTATGACCACAATCTTCCATGACATGATGCACAAAATAATGGAAGACTATGTA
This sequence comes from Sequoia sempervirens, assembly GCA_007258455.2. Lineage (NCBI taxonomy): Eukaryota > Viridiplantae > Streptophyta > Pinopsida > Cupressales > Cupressaceae > Sequoia > Sequoia sempervirens. The sequence continues at coordinate 428,170,506 of VDFB02193867.1, forward strand.
GATGACCTATTGGCCAAATCAGTAATTAGGAAAGATCATTTGAAGGTATTTGACACAATTTTCAAGAGACTTGAAGAGTACAAAGTCCGGCTAAATCCTAAGAAGTGTGTTTTTGGGGTCACATCAGGAAAACTCTTGGGATACATAGTTTCCTGAAGAGGCATAGAGGTTGACCCTGCAAAGGTCAACCTAGTTTCCAAAGGGATATGACCACAATATTCCATGACATGATGCACAAAATAATGGAAGACTATGTAGATGACCTATTGGCCAAATCAGTAATTCGGAAAGATCATTTGAAGGTATTTGACACAATTTTCAAGAGACTTGAAGAGTACAAAGTCTGGCTAAATCCTAAGAAGTGTGTTTTCGGGGTCACATCAGGAAAAATCTTGGGATACATAGTTTCCCAAAGAGGCATAGAGGTTGACCCCGCAAAGGTCAAAGCTATCATAGACATGCCGCCACCCAGAGGAATCAGTGAACTAAGAACTTTACAAGGTAGAGTATAATCTATTCAGCGTTTCATAGCCCAGTTGGCAGATAAGTGTCACCCATTCTAGTATCTATTGTGCAAGGGTATCCCCTTTGTATGGACAGATAAATGTCAAGAAGCCTTTCAGCAAATCAAAGATTATCTACTATCAACACCAGTCCTCATGCCTCCAATTCATGGAAAGCCATTGAAACTCTACATCTCGACTACTAGTTCAGCACTGGGGGCATTACTGGCATAGAATGATCATGAAGGAACAGAATGAGCTATCTATTACATCGGCCACACACTAATAGGGTATGAGTTGAACTATACAAACATTGAACGTGCATGCCTTGTTGTTGTCTTTGCATCCCAAAAATTAAGAGACTATATGCTCAGTCACTAGACACAGCTGGTTGCCAAGATTGATCCACTGAAATACCTCTTAAGTCAAGCAGCATTAATAGGCCGGATGGCAAAATGGGTTATGATACTAAGTGAGTATGACATACAATATGTCGAACGTAAGGCAATAAAAGGATAGGTAATAGCAGATCAACTGGCAGATGCGCTGATTCAAGTCACTCATCCACTAGTAACTGACTTTCCTGATGAGTCTATTTTTCATGCAGAACCGGTGGTACCATGGAAGCTATATTTTGATGGGTCTCATACTGGTCATGGATTAGGCGTTGGATTCTTATTTATCACACCACAGGGGGATTCAATTCCTAAGGCATTCCAGATCACTTTCCCTTGTACAAATAACATTTTCGAATATGAAGCACTAGTCACAGGTCTCAAAATGGCAATCAAATGGAAAATTCAAACGTTACTTGTATTCGGGGATTCCCAGCTTGTTATCAACCAAGTGAATGATGACTATGAAACAAAGGATGAGAAGTTGCTTCCCTACAAGAGGATGGTGGACAGTTTCCTGACATACTTCCACTTGATTGCTTTTGAACAAATCCCTTGGGTACAGAATAAGGCAGCTGATGCAATGGCTACTATTGGTTCTCTCTTGGACATCCCTTAAAATGTGTCACAATTTGAGTTCTTAGTAGAATAAATTTTAATCCTAGCATATGATATCCCAGAATCAGAAATGGTTTGCGAACTTGTTGGTCCCAACTCTCCCTGGTATCAGGACATTTACAACTACCTAAAATCCCAAAAACTTCCACTGAACCTATCCAATAACCAAAGGAAGTCCTTCATCCAAAAATCTGCCAAGTATGCATCTTCAGTGACACCCTGTATCACCGTAGCTTTGATGACGCCCTCCTTAGATGTCTCGACACTGACGAAGTGCGTATGACCTTACGCGAAGTGCATGACAGTATATGTGGATCTCATTTGAGTGGTCCTACTCTAGCTAAGAAAATAACGAGATTAGGGTATTATTGGCCCACAATTGAAAAGGATGCAATTGAATATGTGAGGACTTGTCACAAATGTCAGATTCACAGCGACTTGATTCATGCTCCAGCACAAGATCTTTGACCAATCACTTCTCCTTGGCCCTTCGTACAATGGGGACTCGACCTCGTGGGTAAGATCCATCCAACCTCCTCCAACGGCCATAAATTCATTATCACTGCCACTGAGTATTTTACGAAGTGGATTGAAGCCATCCCATTGACATATATTACCGGCAAGCAAATATCCAAGTTCATCCTTAACTATATCATTTGCCGGTATGGCCTTCTGCAATCCATCATCACTAACAACTGATGTTCGTTTAAAAACCAAGACGTACGTGAGTTATGTGAGCGATTCCATATCCAACACCACTTTTCATCTCCATACTACCCACAAGGAAACGATCAAGCTGAGGTGTCCAATAAAACCATTGTCAAGATCCTAAAAAAGACTGTCAATAACGCTGGCCGTGACTGGCACATACAACTCAACCCTGCTCTGTGGGCTTACCGAACTAGCATTCGTATGCCTACAAGAGCCACTCCTTTTGCCCTAGTCTTTGGTGAGGCCATCTTACCCATTGAGGTCGAAATTCATTCGTTACGCGTCTCCTTGAAGGGCCTAACTAATGAAGAGGAGTATCGACAATCACGCTTACACAAGCTAGAAATGCTGGAAGAAAGAAGACAAAATTCATTGAACCATCTCCAAGCATATCAAAATCATCTTTGTTGCAGCTACAATAAGAAGGTTATGGTCAGACAGTTTGACATTGGTGACCTAGTTCTCATGCAGAACCCTAAGAACCAAGCCGACAGAGAAAAGCCAGGAAAGTTTGAACCAAACTGGTTGGGTCCCTACATTATTATATCTTCTTTCAATTCTGGAGCTTATCAACTGGCCACACCAGATGGAGAACAACTGATAGAACCCATCAATAGTTTACATCTCTGAAGGTTCTACGCATAGCATCAGAGGACTAAGTTGGAAACTGTAAAATACAAAAAAAATGAAAAATGATAAAAAGTTGTCACTTTGATGAAAACTTGGCAAACAGGCGTCTTGGTGACACCAAAAAAATAAAATAAAAAAAGTCAAGAAAAGAGTAAAGAGAAAAATGATTCGTTCAATAGTGAAAACCTGGCAAACAGGCGCTTTGGACAAGTACCATTGCGAAAGCCTGACAAATAGGCACCATGCGTAATCAATCATTGCTCTTCCATCTACTGTCACTTTGTCTGCCTTGGCCTAGGATGAAAGGTATTATCATCATTATTACGCAAATCACCACCACATTCTAACCTACCTGTCATAGTTGATAAACGATTGACATCAAGTCCTGATGACTGTCCATCTAGTAAACCAGCATCATTCTGTCTGTGTTCCTTAAAAATGGCTAAGTCTTGGACCTAATTGGGGGCAAAATCTTTATCATGAAACTATAGTGGATGTCACACATGATCTTGACAATTGGCAAAAAGTCCTAAAAAAAGACAAAAAACATCACAAAAAGCCCTGAAAAAAGACAAAAACATCGCAAAAAGTCTTGAAAAAAGACAAAAACATCACAAAAAGTCCTAAAAAAAGGAAAAAACATTGCAAAAAGTCCTGAAAAAAGACCAAAAACATCGCAAAAGGTCCTAAAAAAAGACAAAAACATCATAAAAAGTCCAGAAGAAATACTTAAAAATCATAAAATGTCCTGAAGAAAACCACAAACAACAATTCAGACTGCTCGAAGAATGCGAACACATTGTCATCTCTTGTCAAAATCAGTCATATCAATCAGTCTTTATCATTTGTCTGAACTACATTGTCTCTACGCATTTGCTATGTAGGCAAGACTCACATTTGAGTCCCCGAGACATTAGGTCAGTCCATTTAGGTGTGTCAAAAGAAAATCATGATTCAAACTTCTGTCTTGTGGACAAAGTCATTGGTCATGTCGAACTACAAGGTCTCTGAGTGTATGACGTAGGTAAGGCCATCTGTCGATGAGCCCCTGAGGCCACATTAGGTCAGTCCATTAGGGTTCATGACATCACACTGGCACACACAACAAAAATTCTTCAAGGCAACACAATTTTTTCCCAAACGAACAAAACTCATCAAACAAACCATGACAATCAGTTAATTCAATATGACAATTTCATCGACATGTCAATCATATCATCATGAAAATATCGGCATATAGTCAAACACAAGTCAGACTCGGGCAAAGCAAGTCAAATCATCATAACCTATCAAACTGTCAAACTTTAGGTTAATCTTCAGATGAGTCCTTCTGAACGATAACCTCTATCATTTATGCCTTAGGATGTGTCTTTCCTAGGCATCGTCATTGTCATTCGACATTTTGAGTGATCCTCTTGACATCTAAAGATCATTATTCATGACATCAGTATTCTTCAGATGTGTCCTTCTGAAGAACAAACTCTGTCATTTATGCCTTAGGATGTGTCCTTCCTAGGCATCATCATCATTTAGAGGGACCCCTTATGACTATTAGGGATCAAATCCTCTCGTCATCGGCATTATTCAGGATGTGTCCTTCCTGAATTCACCAATTCTTGACATTTTCCAAGATCATCAAAACTTTAAACATTTCGACATCTTGACATTATCAAACATGGCATCTTGGCATCAGAACAATGGATATCCAGACGCACTTAGCAAACACTTGACAATTGTCTTTTAGTTTTTATCATGATATTAGTTTTTCAGTGAGATCCCACTAAGCAAGATTTAGAGAAGCAACGACGTATCATGTCAATTGACATGCATGACTACTAGTTTCTCAGCGAGGTCCTAATTTTAGAATTTAGAAAAACAATGACATATCATGGTAAGGACTCTATTTTTGTATTTTGACAATCATGCCACTAGTTTCTCAAGGATATTCTAGAAACGGGATTTAGAGAAGTAGCGACGTTTCATGATTTTTCCTTGTCTTTTTCTACATGTGGTTGATTATGGAAAAAATACTGGGGCAATCACGCTCCTAGTATGAGTCATGATCATCCTTGTCTATGATTGTTTGTCTTATGTGATGGTACGACCTTGCACACCTTGATCTATGTCATATCATGGTGTTTCTTGGCCATTACAATAGTCTACCCAATGATGATTAAGAGCATTAAATACTAATATCCTATGGTAAAGCTTTGAAGGATTTGGTCTAGGAATTAACATGCATTTTCGTAGATCTCGTCATCTCCTCTCTTTGGTCTGGTCATCTTCTCTCATCAAGTATTTTTGTCTTCTCTCGTCCATCTCATGATGATATCCTATGACATCCAAAAACATAAGTGCATACATGATCATAGAAACATTGCATTAGATCCATACATACATCATCCATATCATCAAATCATATACATAAACATTGCTTTAAGCATAATCATCAACATCGCATCTATTACTAATATACATTATGCACATCATTATTATCATCTCATAAGCATTGCATCATCAAGGCATCAAAATAATAAATAAACATCATATAGAGGACATCACATCAAATGCATAAATGAAAGAACATCACATAACACATATAGGCCGCATCAAAACTGCATCATCATATAGTATCATCTCAAAAATGTACAATGTCACAAGATAAAGTCATGGGATATCCCAAAAATGGAGCTCGTCGGCTCAATAATATGCATAGTGTGTCATAATAACAAAATGCCCCTAGGGTAGACTCTCATCATCCCCTCGAGGCGAAGAATGTGGCGGCTGAAGCTCTGTCACTGGCACTGAAACAATGGGTGGACCTGTCACAACCTCTGCCTGTGCCACTACTAGAACTGAGAAGGTAGGTGTCATCTCAACGGTATAAAACATCTGTGATGTCACTACGGCCAGACTTTGAGAAGTAGAGGGATCAACCACTAGCGGTTGTACCTGTCCTGACCTCTACACTGAACCAGTTGACCCATAACTGTGACCCGCATGAGGACTCGGGGTGTGCTTGCGTGAATGATGTGACCTGTGCCCTGAGGTGTGTCCTGTCGAGGTAGACCCTCCAACACTGGTATGACTCCTACTACCAGTAGCACTGCCTGATCTGTGGCCACTACCTATCCTCATCTGTGACCATGACAAGGTAGTATCTCGTCGCTCTGGTGGCACTGCCTGCTCATATAATGTCCTATACTACCCCAATCTCATGCTCACCATGGGTAGCTCGCAAGCCATGTCTCCCATGGGCCCTGTGCATAATGTTGCGAAGTCTGTGCACCACTGAGTTGCATTCTACTGGTGGATCACCGCCTGATCCCACTCTACCCGGGCTACCTCCAATGCTAACTGTAAGGATCTAACCTGTGCCAAGCTATCATCTAGTCTCTACTGTAGATCAGCCACCCTCTGATCTGCTATGGCATCATGAGGTAATGCTAAGCTGGAGGGTATCTCCTCCTCTCCCTCCACCATCCGATATCTGAGGAGTCTCTCGGCCTCATCCATAACATCGTCCTCATCATCATCATCATCATCACCCATCTCCTCCTCCTGTCCTCCGACCTCCACCTCCACATCCTCATGCCTCTCCTCCTCATGTCCTCCCACCTCCGTCTCCTCATGCCTCTCCTCCTCTGCCTCCGCCTCCTGTCTCCCAGCCTCCATCTCCTCTGCCTCTGCCTTCTGTCTCCCAGCCTCCACCTCCTCTGCCACATCCTCTACCACCTCCTCCTCCCGTCTCTCCTCACTCTCTCCCTCCTTTCGGGGCTACTCCTCTCTCTCCCCCTCCTCACCAACCTCAGGGAGAGCATCTAATGCCACCCTCACCACTCGTGGGCGCACCCTCCGGACCTGTCTCTACCCATCCCGCTATCGCCTCTAGCCATCTCTGCCATCATCCCCACCTCTGCCTCTGTCCCCACCTCTACCTCTGTCTCCACCCCTACCTCTGTCCCTGCCTCCGTCTCCATCCCAGCCTCCATCTCCACCCCTGCCTCTGTCTCTGCCTCTGCCTCTCCCCTGCCTCCATCTCTACCCCTGCCACCTCGCCTGCCCCGTGGCACACAAGGTGTCACTGATCGCCTGTCTACAAGTGTTGGCCCATCAGGATCTATTAATGGCACTGGTTTGCATGCCTGCCACCATAAATCATAATCCGCTGTGGTCCCCGGATTAGCTGCTCCTCCTCTCCATCCCCATGCCTGGGCTACTAGCCCATCAATCTGCTACTTTGCGAAGGTTACTGGAATGGCTGGCCCCCACGCGTACTCTTGAGATGATTTGGCATACTCTGTCGTCCTCGTAGGTGCACTCTGCTGCTCTCCGAACTGCCTAAGTACACACTGTGGTAAGTACATCTCAATGATCAGCGACGTCTGCACTGTCCTGCCAATCAGATACCTGTATTGTCTGCAGAAACTAAGGTGCTCATCCTCGTCATCCCACGGCTCACAGTCTCTGTATGGCCTCTAGATAAACATAACCATGGTGTCAATCCTGTGCTGCCACTAGCCTGTCTCGCCCATATGAGTCTGCTGCAGGGCACCGGCGTAGTAATAGGCATACAACATACCATCAGCCAACTGTGGTCTATTAATGGGAGGTTAGAATATGGCTATGTGCTCCCAGGCCCATATCATCATCAGCGTGGTACCACACGAGATGCTCTCTCCTCTCCTGTATGCAACATTGTGCAACTGGTGGTAAAGTGTCCCAAGTAAGCAGGGACCCCAGGCATACACTGTCCTATCATGCCTCATACCAACCAAGACATCTCCCCAACCAATAGAAAATCCATGTCCTCGGCGGTCAGGTACCAAGATCCCCCCAATCAGAGTCGCAAGGAATGCATTAAAGCGACCATAATGATCTGCCAGGAACTCCCATCTGATCTCGTAACCCTAGATGCCCAGTCGAGCACCCTGATCTCAATAGTAGCCACGGAAGGTCTGCTCGCCATGTCGCGGGTCATAGACAATCTGCTCCCCTCATATCGGCACCCGAAGAATCCGGTAGACATCTTCCAGGGTAATCGTGGCCTCACCTATCGGCAGGTGGAATGAACAAGTCTCTGAATGCCACTGCTCGCACAGCGCCGTCAGTAGCCCCCTATTCACGAGAATGGTGGGCATGAAAGCAACATAGAATAATCCTAATCTCATCAATCATCGCTGCTCCTGCGGGCTCAACTGATCAGCAAACCAAAACATCATCAGTCTGCTCTCTCTCGTATAGATAGGAGCAAGCTGCCTTTGCAAAAAAGATGAACAATTAATCAGTACTTTTTGGACAACTATCAGCATCATGAAAAGCATCTAAGGATATGCAAATATCAAAATCAACTAGGGTCAAGGAAAAAGGCAAATGCATCGCATTCAGGCAATTGCGTCACAAAAAGTCAATTGCGTCATACCGTACATCAAATGTGGTTTAAAATATCAAATGCGTCACATTTTTATGCTTGCGTCTCGACATTTGATGAATGCATCGCATTAAGGCAGTTGCATCGCATAAACACAATTGTGTCGATCAAAACAGCGAATGTGTTGCAATTTGACAATTTCGGCATTTGGACATTCAAATGCGACTCGATAAGTCAAATGCATCACAGAAATTGTCAAATATGGTGCAAACCACTGCTCTACACTAATTTTTCATTGCACTTGCACCACGACGCATCAAATGCATCAAACGCAAAGGCGATTATGGCTTACGCGAACGCAGTTGCGTTGCAGTGCAGACGTTGTTTGTCCTAGAAGGTTAAAAATGACACGCAAAATGAGAAAATTACAAAGCAAGGCAAGGGTACTTACCGCTAGCTCTGAGCCCTCTGGCCATCTAAAGGTCCGCACGATCTCTCCACGATGCTCTAACACTGGAATCACCATCATCGCTGCTATGCCTTTCACTCTGAGCTCTCAAATTTCATGAGGTAAATAGTAGAAGTGAATTGACTTTTACCCCTTTGTCAACCTATTTATAAATTCAAAATGACATTTCTCAACCCAGATTATTACTGGAGGCTCATTTGACCACCTTTGAATTCCCCGTTGATTGTCTTAAACATGTCAGAATCTGAAACTGACTGTGCCATTGTTTTTCTGGTCATCAGATTGATTTATCGGGACCCCTTTCAAATTTTTCTATCGCCAACCAAAAATTTGAAAAAATTTCCGAGGGGGCAATGATACTCCGTACCTTTACTGGGGCATTTCTTTGACTTATTTTCTTTGTCACAACACAACAAGCGACATTATGACAAAGAGGGGCAAAATGTAGACACCTAAAAATGACCTAGGCCTGCAAGCTTCATTTTTACCACTTTCGTCCTAGCATAATTATGACATTTAATTATGTCCTTGGTCCACATTCGACTATTAATTAAATAATTCATAATTATTTAATTAATTCATGTCCTCTTATTCTTCATAATTATTAAATAAATAAATTTCATTTATTTATTAAATACGTCATTAATTGTCTAAGTCTTCCAGTAATTAAATAAATTTCTTAATTTATTTAATTACCCTCCATCATATATTTCTTCCTAATTATTAAATAAATAAGTTTTATTTATTTATTTAATATGTCACTAATTGTCACAATTAAATAAATTTATTAATTTATTTAATTATTCGGGCCTTATCTTCCAAATTAAATAATTATTTCTAATTATTTAATTACTAATTTCACTTTTCTCTCATTTTAAATAAATGAAAATATTTAAAATGATTTCATTTTATTAACTTTCACTCTTTTTAGTAAATAATCTGAAGAAGATTATTTACTTGTCTCACAAAATCATCATTTTGAATTAATTAAATTCAAAAGGATATTATTCTTCCAAAAATCAAGTAATCAGGCAGATTCTTGATTTTCCAAATCGAATCTTCAGTTCAAATATTATCTTCTTGATTTTTCGAATCTCACAAATCGGGCAATCTTATCTTCTTGATTTTTTGAAAATCTTTATTTCTTTAATTAATTTTCTCATTTATTCTCCACCATCGATCCGATTATTTGAGATATTATCTTGACCGTTCGATTAATGATTTTTCCCTAATCCTAATTAGGGATTCTCAGATTTAATCTAGACCTCTCATTTTAGGTTCTCATCATCATTCAATCTCACCTGTCCATTCAAAATGACATTTTCTATAAAATGTCATTTTCCTCTCACTTTTCAATTACGTACAGACACATCACATTTTTAGACATTTTGCATACTTAGATTTCATAGCAATTTCAACACTTATTATCTTTATTTGATCAAATCTTAGCATATTTAGGCATTATCAATCATGGTCATAGGCATAGTCATTAGGCATATTTAAAATCCTTCAAAGCTTGGTGTAGGACTTAGACATGTGCAGATTGCTCACACGACGAATCTGAGGGCAACATCATCCAGCAAACAAGAAGGTATTACAAAAGTGAATCATGGAGGTATCGGTGATCAGGTATAATCGTTCTGTGTTTTACTTCTTTTGTGTTTTGTAATATCTTTGGGTTTCATTGTCATTTATTGATTTGTTGCTAACAACTTGAATCGAACCTAAAAGAAATCCCTTGATTACAATGTAAACTCTTGATCTTATGGGGGATTTGGTGCCAATTTGATGTGAAAATTGGCCCTTTCCCAACTCCTTTGCAAGCTTTTATGATGAATGGTGATGGTAATCCACTTTGTTGAAGATTCAAGTGTGCTCCATGATGAAAAAAACCTTCATAACCTAGCAATGGATTCAAAAGTATGGATGAAGATTGCTCTAAATTTGAGTCTAGTAAGTTTACTCAATTGGTGGATGGATAAAATGAAGGACGAGCTCTTCATTTATAGAATGATAAGATGGATGAATGCAAAAAATGAAACAATGTGGGACTAACATTCAACCAATGGCAAGGTGCCACTTGTCAAAATTTGATAGGATGAAGGTTGAGCACATTTTGATCCATGTGCAAGTTTGAAATTTGAATTTGATGAGATAACATGTTTAGGGGGGATGAAAGATGAGTTAAATGCCTAGTGGGAGACATGTAAGAGACAATGTAAGATCTTTAAATGCTTTGTTGGATGGACAAGTCCTTTTGGGGGGAGATTTCAAATTTGAGGAATATTCCCACTTGGATGCCTTTTTGAATGAAAATAGATAATTTATAAAACAATTAAATTGATTTTCATGTGCAAGTTGCAAAATCTAGAGGATTTGAGTGATTAGGATTAGCATTAATCATGATTTGATTAATTTAAATGATGTTAGTTGTTTTGACCATTTTGACTTGGATTTTAGGATTTAAATAACTCATAATGAGAAGAGAATGATTTAGACTTAGTTAAATAAATATTTTTTGATTTATTTAATCAAAGGGGGTGATGTTAGATTAAATTAGATAAATGTTTGATTTATTTAATTTAATTAGACAAACTTTAGATATTTAATCAAATAATATGGATTATTTAATTAAATAAAGATAGGAAGATGAAATGACCTAGCTAATTACACTAAGACAATGATTTAATTAAATCAATGGATTTATTTAATTAAAAGGAGAATTATGATGACTTTAATCAAATAAGGCTATTTGATTAAATGGTTAGATAGAGGGATAATTTAGGATGAAACGATGTTAGTAGATCAAGATCGAGTGTGCGATATCAACCTATATATTTTAATGTCTACAAGTAGTGATGGAACTTCAAATTTTTGTTCTTTGTGTTCTATTTTATCCTACCATGTGTCTCTAGTCATCTATTTTATCCTACATTAACCCGCCCTTCCTTTATCTCTCTCTCTCAAGTCTCTCCCTCCTAGCACCACTCCCTCTCTTAGGTCTCTCTCTCTCTCACTCACTCAATCTATCTCAAGTCTCTCCCTCCTATGCCTTCTCCCTCTCTTAGGTCTCTCTCAATCACTCACTCCCTCTATCTCTCTCCCCTCCACCCTTAACCCTAAACCCTTAAACCATCTACCCTCTACCCTTAACCCTCCCTCCCTCTATCTCTCTCCCACTCCCTCCCTCTCTCTCTCTC
>VDFB02193867.1:428182502-428238922 GCA_007258455.2 Sequoia sempervirens
ATAGAATCCTCCCAATCTATCAAACTTGTTCCATCTCTGTGATAAAAATCTCCTCATGGTATCCTCCTTTGTTGTTGTCTCTACCTCATACTCAGTGTAAACTGACTCAATCCAAGGCATAATCCTATTGCCATAACTTTTTTTGGGCAAAATTTTGTGCCATTCTTTGTAAATGTCCCTTGGGTTGCTCGATTCAGCTCTAACATGCAGAGGGATATAAGACTCCAATTGTTTATAAGCACTATTTTGTTGTCCCCAACTAATCTCATTTTGTACCCAAGACATGAATGCTCTGAATTGAATATCTCCAACATACAATAGTGGATTCCAATCATGGTCTTTTGTGACAACATAATTATGTAAATAAAATTCACATAGAAAATTCTTCATTTCAGGTGAGGAAATCCTATAAAGAATTGAAGAATTCCATGGGGGTGTCAATAGAAGGATTCAAATCTAAGGCAAGTATTGACATGTTAAAAGAGAGATACTTCTCTTTTAGGAGCAAAGCATAGACCCTGGAGGATCTCTACATTTCAGAATCTTTGGAGCCAAAGTTGCCATATCATCTACCCTCTACTTTAGGGTGGAAATTTCTACATTTTTATCCTCAATTTCTTCATCCTTCTTTTGAATTTCCTCTAGTTTTTGTTTTTCCTTTTTCCATTCTTCCTCCCTTCTTTGTATTTCTCTCCATAAATTCAAAATTGCTACATGTACTATAAAACTAGGAAGATTATGAATGCCTACCAATATTTTTGTTGATGGTGGCTCCTCATATGACACTACTTGCATGGACTCAAGTTGTCCAGTTATCTTTGGCTACAAGGGTGTTGTTTCTTCTTCCTTTTGCTCCAGGGACTCTTGTTCTTCCTATGGTTGTAGGAAATCCTGCTCTGGTTTTGGTTGTTGTTGTAGGACTTCTTGTTGCAAGACCTCTTGCTCATGTTGTAGGAAATCTTGATTTTCCTCTAATTCTTCTATAATGTTAGCAAGATCAGCCAGTGTTATATTTGTTACTCTCTTAAATATATCTTCTTTTTCTTCAACATTCTCCTACTCCATTGGAGCTTCAGGGTCCTCATGTGAGGTCTCACTAGGTTTAGGGCTTTCCTGTAGAGACGTACTAATCACAATCCCAACTAGTCTTGATTTCCTAGGAGGTCTTTAATGTTTTCCTTTGGTTGCAGGATGAACAGTAGTAGCCTTCCTCTTCTTAGAACTTGGAACTTTTATTTCTACAAGTTGTGTTTTAGCCTTCCTTTTTCTCATTTCTACCTCTCTCTGTCGTTCCCTAGTTTTCATGAGGGTTTCAAGTGGAACTTCATCATCAGAATCCGAGGAAGAGCTTTCTTTTTCTGAGTGCTCTGTTCCAGAAGAACTAATTTCTATAGCTTCTTCTGCTATAGTAGGATTCACACTAGAGCCAACACCAGAAGTTGAAGCACTATGAATGGCTTCAGTTGTGCTTACTCTCCTACTAGACCTATAGGATTGAGGTATAGCCCTAGGTGGCAAGTGCTTAACATTGAAAAACTCTTCCTGATGATAATTTCAATCAACATTGATAAACTCTTCCCAAGTCATTCTAGATACATCATACATAGACTTTTCAACTAGCAATTTAATGAAGCACTGGTAGGAAATAGAATTATCCCTACCTTTTTGGGTCTTGGCTGCCATGATTAAGAAAATATTGTACAACACATTGGGCACACTCCTCCTCCTCTCGTGTCTCATGTGATTCAAAATATTGAAGTGGACAGAATTAAAATTTGACTAGTAACCCTCACAAGTGATGTATTTGATAACATACACAACTATCTACTTCCATGGCTTGGGCAGAGACATTCTCTTTGCACCCTATTTTCTATGTTCAATGGGGGGTCGTTTGGCTCTATGAAGTTAGCCTTGGCTGACTTGGCGTCTTTGGAAGTAGGGTAATTTTTACCATCAATAGGTAACCCTGTAACCTCTACAATTCTTTCCTTTGTTGCCACAAATTTTAACCCTTTTACTATGGCTTTTCCTTTTGAAAATGTCTAGGAAAATTTGAGGGAAATGCCTTCATCAAAACCATCCAACTTCAAAACGTAATCTATCCATCCATAGTTTTGAAATTTGGCCAGGAATTGTGCATCCTACAGTAAAATGTCATGCACCATGGGTTTGTTTCGAATTAACCCACTTCTCATTTTTTGCAATCAAACAAATTCTCTACAACTTCTTTTCTTGCAATTCCCATCTAAAAATCAAATACACTTCCCTACAGTGTCTTCTAAATTCTAGTACCAACCCACTAAATTTCTAGTGCCAATGTCAACTGAATTTCCTTTCTTTTATTTTTCCTTTTTGCTTGCAACTCAAGATTATGACAAGGAAATAATGGCAAGAAAAGGAGTGATAGAGGGAAATTATAATAGGAAGAAATGGAAATTACAGTTATTGTCACTTCACACATGCAAGTTGTCCTTTCACTCAGATTTTAAATCAACTGATTTCAACTTTTTTGATGTAGCCTAATATGATTTGACACATGGACAATAAATTCACAAAATATTTGCATCTTTTTTGTTCCCCTCCCCCCAACCTAAATTTGGACATGTGTCCACACATGTGAGATGGAAGTGTTGATTGACAAGTAGTAATGTCATTTATGTGAATACCTATACTAACGTACAGTGATTAAATGAATTCACTTAAAAGATGATTAAAGATAGAAATTAATGCACACATACCTGAATGTGTGGAAGATTTTCTACAAAGATCACAGATAAAGTAACGCTTGCCTTGTTCGAAAATAAATTCAACAATAAATGAAGATGAGGTGGAAAGAGGTGAGGTGGAATGAAGTGACGGAAGAGATATAAAGGTGGTGATGGATGGGTGGATGGGTGGATGACAAAGAAATGGACTTCCACATAAGTGAAAGTCTTTATTATGAAAAGTGTGTACCTTAATTAGGCTGAAGGAGGGACACTAGGTCCACTGCCTTCGGCTGTAGGAGACTCAGGTGTTGAATGATGAGTGAATTTCTCCAAGAAATCTTCTTTAGAAGATGACTTATGGTATAATCTGAGGCAATGACCATTAACAAGTAATTTGAACTTGACAAGGTTAATGGTGGTAAGCTAAACAACTCCATTAGCAAAGACCTCAACAACTTCATATCATCCTAGCCACCTTGTCTGCAATTTTCCTACATTGTCTTGGTATCTTGAATCATAGAGCAAGGCCCAATCTCCTAGTTTGAACATCTTGTCCTTAATAAATTCTTCATGCCACTTGATTCTCTGATTCTGCAGTACTTTTGTATGTTGTAGGCCTGCTCTTCTTATATCATCCAAAGCATTTAGCTACATGATTCTTTCTCTCTATTCTTCAGAAATATCCATCCCTAAATCCACTGTAGTTCGTAGTCTTATGTTCAAATTCAATTGGAATCATAGTTTTCTTTCCACATAGTAACTCAAATGGGGTGAAGCCTATAGTTGTTTTCCATGTTGTCCTATAGGCCCAAACAACTTTTGGTAATTTTTTTTCCCAATCCTTCCTATGGATAGCTACTATTTTAGTCAGAATGGCTTCAATTTGTCTATTTGACACCTCAACTTGGCCATTAGCCTAAGGATGATAAGGAGTAGACTTCTTGTGCCTTATGTTGTACTCATTAACAAGTGTTGCAAAAAGAGTTAATGTGAATTGAGCTCCTTGATCAGTCACTATTTTTCTTGGGACTCCATATCTTGTGAAAATATCCTCGTAAAGAAACTTTCCAACCTTGTTATCTCTTGCATGCTTCATGGCTTTAACTTCTACCCAATTTGTTACATAATTAGTGCATACCAATATATAATAATTACCATTTGATGGAGGGTCAATTGGTCCCACAAAATCCAATCCCTACTTGTCAAAGGAAGTGATTACTACCTGAGGACACAGTGGCATCTCATTAGATTTGGTTGGTCTCTCCATTATTTGACATCTATCACATTTTTTGGAATACCTTCCTACATCCTTATGGAGTGTTGGCCAATAATACCCTATATTCAAAACCTTCATTATTGTCCTCTTGGTTGCAAAGTGTCCTCCACATGGTTCATTGTGACATGCATGCAAATTTTCATATGTCTCATCTTCTCTCACACATCTTCTCATGACATGGTCTAGTCCAATATAAAAAAAACATCCAACAATCCAAGAGAAAGGGAAAGATTTTTCAATGAGTTCCCTTTTCTCTTTTGGGGAGAAGTGAGAAATAACTCTACCTGTAACCAAGCAATTGGCAATGTCAGCATACCAGGGTATTTGTACACTAAGAGAGAATAGATGCTCATCAAGAAAAGAGTCATATATGGGATTATTGTCTTATGATGTAATTAGCCTTGAAAGAAAATTTGTAACAACATTGGCCTTCCCGGGCTTATCCACAATGGTTATATCAAACTCATTCATCAATAATAACTGTAGACATCCAAATTTGACCACTTCCATATGGTCAAAGTCATCTCCTTAATCATCCCTTTGCTCATTTAAATTGTCCTCTTTGCCGGTATTAATTAAATCACTCATTTAATTAATATTTCATGTCTTCCATAAGGATTCCCAAAGTATTTAACTTAATAAAAACTTTTCCCCTCTTTCCTCTCTAAATTAAATAAATGCATCACTTTATTTAATTTAGTCATATTACCTTTTGGAATTTTAAATTTATTTTTAAAATTCCTTATTTTCTCTCTCATTGTTACATCCTCCAACTTTTGCAAGTTGGCCTCTAATCCCTCTTAGCAATCCAACCCTCTTTCTTAGTCATAATTAATTTATGATTAAGATGTGCACACCCCTAATCATCATTAGGGTCTCATCCTCCATAATTTCCCACTTGCCTCTAATGTATCATTAATGAGTCTAATCAAGTACTTGCACAACCTTAATCACTTAATTAGGTCATCCCTAACCCCCATGTCATTTATGGAATGTGTCCTTAGTCAACTTCATTAAAATATTTCTCTTTTTGAACAAGGCACTCCATTCCCCATGTAAATTTTTAATTCACATTTAATCCCCCAATGCATTTAAAGGAATTTTAAATTCCTTCTCTCATCCCCATGAGAATATTTGAGGAATTTTTAATTCCCCATGTGTCCTCTCACCCACATGGGGACAAGTACCTCCTTTATGAGGAGATCTTGTCTCAATCCCAAGGTACTTTGTACCACCTCCATGTCATGTACTATCCCTCCACCTCATGCACACATCACCTCTTTTAAGCCACTTCACATGCCACATGTCAAGATGTGAGGGCTTGCAAGTTCTCAACTCACCTTAGCCCTACATTTTGATCTTGGTGGCTCAATCTTGACCATCCATTTCTCTATAGAATTCCAAATTCTCTATAAATACCCCCTCTTTTCTCTCATTTAAGGGGAGATCATTGATAGTAGCCAAACTCTTGCAATTTTTTTCTAGAATCCATACTTAGCCATTTTTACATTTGCACTCATCTTCTCATCCTCATACCATCATCTAGTTTGCATCTCTTGCCATCCAAGGAGGATACAACACCAAAGACAAAAGGGCCAACCAAAGGATCGATCCGAAATAAGGTAAAAGGTTCCATTTGTCATCTTTATTTTGTATTAAATCCAACTAGGCTAATCTTGAGGTGTAGGTTGTTTTTAGTGCTATTTGCATTTTCTTGTTTGTTGCTCGTATTCTAGCACTTAAATTTGACCTATCACAATAACCATCTTTCCAATCTACCTATGATAAAGGGTTATTTATGAGATATCTAATGGCTACATGATCATTGTGCACAAAGATTTGGTAGCCTGTTATGTAATGTCTAAATTTGTTCAATGCATAGATTACTACTAACATCTCTTTCTCTATCACTATATAATTGAATTCATCTCCTTACAAATTCTTTCAGACAAAGTAAATAACATTTTCAACAACTCCCTCTTTCTATCCTAAGACCGCTCCTATGACATAATCTAAGGAATCAGTGTGAGTGTGGAAAGGAAGCTCCCAATTGGGTCCCTTGAGTACAAGAGCATGATTCAAAGTTTCCTTCAAGTTGGAAAATGCCTTGTCACAAACTTCAGTCCACTAAAATTCAACATCTTTAGTGACAAGGGAATACAATGGTGCTACTTCCTAGCTAAAATCCTTGATGAATCACCTATAATAGCCTACATGACCCAAGAAACTCCTAACATCCTTTTTTTTGTAGGTGTAGGAAAATTTGTGATTACCTCAATTTTTGTAGGATCTACTTGAATTCCCTAGTGGGAGATGTAGTGGTCAAGAACTACACCATCTTGCATCATCATGAAGCACTTTTCACTATTTAAGGACAAGTTTTTGTCTTCACATCTCTATAGGAATCTCCTGAGATTTTCCAATGCTTGATTACAATCAACATCATAAGTGGTGAAGTCATCCATATAAATATTCATGCAATCATGAGAAATGTTTGAGAATATGCTAATGACTACCCTCTGGAAAGTTGTAGGTGCATTGCACAAGCCAAATGGGAGTACCAAATAGGAATAATTCCCCCATGGATAGATAAATGTTGTCTTCTCTTGGTATTCTGGTGTAATTTGGATCTGGTTGTAGCCGCTAAATCCATCTAGAAAAGAGAAGTATTACTTTCCTGTAGGTGTGTCCAAAACTTGATCAATAAAGGGTAAAGGAAAGTGATCCTTCTTGGTGGAAACATTAAGTTCCCCATAATCAACACAAACTTGTCATTTCCCTTCTTTCTTGGGAAAAATCACTAATGGAGATACCCACTGACTATCTAAAATGGGGTAGATAAAATCTGCATCTAGTCAATTTTCCAGCTCTCCTTTCACAATTTCTCTTAGTGCAGGATTAATCCTTCTTTGTGTTTGTCTTACTGGAGTGCAATCATCTCTGATATATTCTATGGGTACAAATTTTAGGATCCAGTCCCTTCATATCATGATAATCCCATGCAAATTCATGTTGATGGGTTCTTAATAGGTTTTCTAATAGCATTTGTTGCTCTCCATTCAATTTACTATTAACATTTAGATATTTTCCCTCTTACACCTGGACTTGTGTAGTTAATTCTATAATAGCTACTTCATTAACACATGGTACCTTTAGTTCATATGGAAAAAATGTATGGAACATACCTATTGTTACAGGAAGTCTGTCTGCAAGAACAATAGCTGCAGGAAGAGTGGCTACAGGAAGATCATTTGCAGGAAGAGTGTCTGCAGAAAGAGAAAGCAAAAGTGTCCTAACCAAAGTAGAAGATGATGCTTCCTCCACTTCATAATGGTTTTGAATGATGTTAGACAACACTTCATCCTCATCTTGAAGCTACATGAATGAGCTTCTACCTATCATCATAAGTTGTGCCATAGAATTAACTTCCTTGGCCTCTTCACCAACTTGTGGCCATACAAAATCTTCTTTATCGTGAGATGGCTAAGCAGGTGGATGAAGAACAAAATTTTTAGTACTCCTTCCATCTAAAATGGTCATGTCACCTAACCAACATCTAATGTATCCATCTATAGTTGCCAATCAAGGCCTTCCAAGAATAATGAGATACCCACCTAGTGTAGCCTTAGGAGAAAGAATCATAAAATCTGTTGGGTATTCCCAAGAGTTTAGAACTACTACAAGACCCTCCACTACACCATCAAGCTTAATATTAGAGCTATTAGCAAGCTACATGATAGTAGAAGTAGATATCATACTTGAAATATTTAGTTTTTGTAGGATGTCCTTGGTCATTACATTTATTGTTGCCCCTAAATCAATCAAAGTATTCTTTACTTTAATAATGTTTATGAGAACTGCTACCACAAAACTGCCTGGGTCATTATACTTTGGAATAGTCATTTTTCCCAACATAATTTCAGCTAGATGGCCCACCACATGAACTATAGTTGGGTCTCTCTTCTTCCTTCCTGGCTTCTCAAGACAAGCTTCCTTGATAGCTTTGTTATAGATTGGAACATCCTTTATGGCCTAAAATAGGGGTATCTGAAAACATATATGCTTTAGTTGATCTAGGATGTCAAAAGTGGTATCCTCCTTTTCTTCTTTCTTCTTGGCAAATTCCAACCTCTGAGGGAATAGTGGTTCTTGTTTAGTCTGCTTGACTTGAACTGGTTTAGGATTTTTAGGTGCATTTGGTTGAATGGGATCATTTAGAGGCTCCTCCTCCTCTTCCACAGGAAGCTCAGTAATAATGGGATTGGAAGGGCCTAGTAGAGTGGTTCCTAAATGCAAGTGGATATCACTTACACTCACAGCATATGCAGGGAATTGATTTGAATTAGCAGAGTATGCAGGCTGTTGTTATGGTTTGTTATTAAGATTAGGTGCGGGTTGTGTTGGTAGCTGAGTTGGTTTAGGTGCATTTAAGCTTGGATTAGTAGGTGGAGAAATTAGAGTAGGTTTTTGGGGATGAGAAGATGATTGCATGTAACCGGTTATCTTAGTAGGCCATTTTTGTCCTCCTTTCCATTGATTTGTTTGTTGCTAATTTCTTGGAGGTGGTTATCAGTGCCCTTGAAATTGCTACCAATTCCCCTGAGGTTTCTACCATTGAGGTGGAGAACTCTAATGATTGAGCCAAGCATTTGGAGGGTTACTCCAAGGTTGTGGTGGATATCCTCCATAACTAGGTGGATATGGGGGCTTCCATTGGTTACTAGATGAATAAGAGTTAAAATATGGCCTAGCATAGGATAGTAGATCTAGTGGCATACCTTGTCTTGGAGCCCAAGGCTTCTTTTGTGAAACATAGTAGACTTGGTCTTCTTCAATTTGAATTGGCTTTAACTTAGGTGAAATCTACTTGCTTTCAATATTAGCTACCATCTTACATATGTAGTCCTTCTTTTATCTCCAGTGAGGACAATACTCTCAACTTTGTCTCTACCTCCTCTTGCTTCTTGGCCTGAAGTGTATCTAGCTAAGTAGCTAGATTGTTGATAATGTCTTGCTTGAAGTCTATCAGCAAATGAGTGATATCCATTCTTCAAACTCTGCCAGTAGTTGACTTACCCATGAAAGATTTATAAGCTCTCCCTTTCTTTGAAGCTACCCTAGAGTAATTTTGACATATTTTCTTGATATCCTCCCAAGGAACTTGGGAGATATCTCCTACTGCCATGAGGTCCAAATCATCAGTGCAATTTTCATTGATTCCTCTCAGGAAAAACAACTTTTGTGAGTCCTCTTTAAGTGCATGGTGTGGGGACTTTTGCAGGAAAAACATGAACCTTGCAATGTAGTCTTCTAGGCTCTGATCTTCCTTTTGTTGCATCCTAAAAATGTCGCCTCCTCTCATGTCACTACCCCTACAGTATTCCTTGTACTTCTCAAGGAATTTTTTCTTCATTTCTTCCCAAGTTTCCATAGTATCCTTGGATAGGCTCATAAACCATCTTAATGTATCCTCTTTCAAAGTGGTGGGAAATAACTTAAGCCTATGGGCATCAGTAGTGTAATCATAACTCCTGCAGAGTATGTAAAACTCAAATAAGAAGGTATTAGGATCTTTTGTCACAAGTCCACAAAACTTGGGGAGTGCTGAGGCGGGAATGTTCTTGATGTTTTCAACTTTTTTTGATGGGAAATGGGGAAAGGAAAAGCTGGTTGGTTTTGTTTGTTCCTATTTGCATCACCCATGCTTGCTTGATGTGGTTCTAAGACAAAGGGCTTCTCAAGTTGATTTTGATCTTCTGATAAGACTTTAGAGCTAGTCAGAAATAGCATAACTTAACAAAATACCAACACAAGATCATTCCAAAGGTTGAGTGGGCCCTGCTCTTCCTCAGGTAAGATCCCTTAACATAGTGATTGAATTAACACATTGCTTTCATTCTCATTGATCAAAAGTAGAATGCAGAACAAAGTATTGCTATTGAATTACATAAATCTAATTGAAATTATCTAACTTCTAACTAAAACCAAAACATGGATATTTATAATAATATTCTTATTAGATTCTTGTTGTGCATGTTTTGCACACATGCCCTGCCGTAGGTGGGGACCCCCTTTTTTTTGCTCCCGATAGGCTACTTTTCTTCTGTCTTGTTTTGTGTGCCCCATTTTCCAAGCGCAAATTGGTCATGTGCCTTCAAACAATCAAATTCCCCTTACCAAATTCACCTGCTTGGGGTATTCAAATATGGGGAGAAACAAAGTCCCCCGTCCCTATTCTGCCTTTTGTCTTGTTCCTGCTAACTTGATCCTTGATCTCTCGATTCACTTTTTTCCACATTTTTTACTTTCGAGATAACTTTTTGGTGGATTTGGGATGTGTTTGTGGTGCCTAAGTGAACTGTCAAGGTTTTTTCCTTGTTCCGTTAAGTTTCGGTGGTTTCAGAGCTTTCCCTCCAGAACTCCCTCCCTCTTTGGTTGTTTTGGAAACATCGTGGGCCCCTGTCGGTCCGGTTTCCACATTTTTTATTTTGGGAAAAACTTTTTGGTGGATTTAGGATGTGTTTGTGATGCTTAAGTGAACTACCAAGGTTTCATCAATGTTTCATTAAGTTTCAATGGTTTTGAAACTTTCCCTCTGAAACTCCCTCCCTCTTTGGCTATTTTGGAAACATACGTGGACCCCTATAGGTCTAGTTTCCACATTTTTGACTTTAGGGATAACTTTTTGGTGGATTTGGGATGTGTTTGTGGTGCCTAAGTGAACTGCCAAGGTTTATACAATGTTTCATTAAGTTTCAGTGGTTTTGAAAACTTTCCCTCTGCAACTCCCTCCCTGTTTGGATGTTTTCAAAATATCTGTGGACCCCTGATGGTCCGATTTCCACATTTTTGACTTTAGGGATAACTTTTTGGTGGATTCGGGATGTGTTTGTGGTGCCTAAGTGAACTGCCAAGGTTTCATCAACATTCCATTAAGTTTTGAGGGTTTCAAAACTCCATCCCTCTTTGGCTATTTTGAAACATCTGTGGAGCCTCGGTGACCCAGCCCCTCCATGGCCATTTCCAGGACTCCATCCCTTTGTGGCTATTTTGGAACATCCATGGAGCCTCAGGGACCCAGCCCCTCCATGGCTGTTTTTGGAACTTCATCCCTCCATGGCCGTTTTGGAACATCCATGGAGCCCTGGCGGCTCAGCCTCCGAGACCTAGTCCCTCCATGGGAATTTCTGGGACTTCGTCCCTCCGTGGCTGTTTTGAACATCCGTGGAGCCCCAGTAACCCAGGCTCCGGGACCTGGCCCCTCCATGGCCATTTCTGGGACTTCATCCCTCCATGGTCATTAACATCCGTGGAGACCCGGCAACCCGACCTCCGAAACCAGACCCCTCCATGGCCGTTTCTGAGACCCGGCCCCTCCGTGGCCATTTTGAGCTTCCATTTTTTGTCAAATGAGTCCAATGTTAAGGAATTTTTTCTAGGCACTCTTCCTTCCCCTTTTTCCATGCGTTATAATTGAAAAATCTTGGTTTTAGTAAGTTTTGTGAGGTCTGGGAACTTCCCTTCTAGCTTGTTGTCCCTCGTTCGCTGCCCGCCCCCTTGGGCCCACATTAATGTTTATGGTCCAAATGAGCTCCAAATATGAATATTATGATATTTTTATGATGCATGGATGGATCTAACAAGGATTTTGCAAGATTTGAATAACATTTTTGAGATTTTTGTATGAAAGAACTTACAGTGTTTCATGTACGCAGGATTCAAGGAGCCTACTGTAGGTCAGTCAGGAGACCCATCAAGAAAGCTAAACATGGAATGTGCATAGCTCCTGTCACCATTCATTTCATGTTCGCCTCTCCCCCTTAACACCCACCAACAGGGTCAGCGTTAGAAGAAGTCCTATGCCAAGGAAGTCAATGACAAAACTGCAAGGGGGTGGTCTTGAAGAGATCATAAGGGAGCTATCTACCCCAATTAGGGGCAACCAATAAATTGATGCCAATCGTCGATGGGATCATTTGATCCAATGAAGAACACTACAAACACATCAAGTAAGAAGGAAACCTTCCAATAGTTTCAGCTATGGTAAAAGGGAAATTAGCTAAATGACAAAACCACTATAGCACTTGGGCACTAGATGACAAAACAAAGAAAAGACAAGGAATGTATTTTTAAATTGCTAGATAATGGGGGGTAGTTGAAACCCTAATGTAATCAAATCTGAGCCATTCGATGTAATTCAATCCTAGCCATTCATTTGGGCTTTGGAAAACTATAAATAGGGGCTTTCCCCTCATTTGTAAGGGTTGGAGAATTGATGTAAAGACATTCAGCAGCAATAGAAAGCAACATTGTATGATTTATGGGTGTTCCTTTTGAGTTTTCTTTTTATGTATGCATGGTTCAACTTCCCTATTAGTTTAGGTGTTAGTTTATTGAATAGAAGTGGTGATGGTGTTTGTTGTTTCAGTATTTGATGAATTTCCAGCTCATGCTTTTTGTGGTTCATTGATGATGAATCACTTTGCAAAGCTAGTCTAAGCCTCCTTCCTTTATTACTCCAACTTAGTTTGATTGCATGTACATGGTGTGTGTATGTAATATGAAAATATGCAGTCCTTAGAAGATTGCACTGGTTTTGTGCAACTGTAGGTTTCTCTTGGCCAAGAAAACTTAGTTTAGGAAGTTTGTCTACTGTAGCAGCCTCCATGATCACTGTTCATTTGTAGTTTGAGGTCTAGGAATCTTCTCTCTTCCCTACCCTTTTCATTTTTTTTAATGAGTGACCTATGCTAAACTTCATTGCACATTGTAAAGCTAAATCCAATTATAAAAATGGAGTTCAAGACTGTTGTTTGAACCTACAGCAAACACACAACAACTTCCCCATCTTAGGAACTTCATTTCAAGACCCAACTTCCCATGCTTTGTAACTCATCCATAAGTTTGCCTTGTGATTCCAGCAAATCACATCAAACAACTGAGATATTCAAAGCACTGTCAAAATCTGACATTAGAGACCTTGGGATAGTGTTCTGCAATCTGATTGTGGAAGATTGTCTTTCAAGAGAGGTGATGGATCTATGCATTTCCTATGTTGAGAAGTGCATAAAAAACACATCAATAGAACTAGCGCTAGGAGGGCTTGACACATTGGGAATACAAAGCTAAAGGTTGGAAGTGATTTATTTTATGCCTTCCTCCTCCTAACGCCATCAACAGAACTGGTGCTAGAAGGAGGGCATGACATGTTGAGGTGACAAAGCTGAAAGTTGGCACTTCAAAAAGAGCACTTTCAAAGAAGAAATCCAAGATAAGGAGATCTCTTTTAATGCTAAAAAATAAGAAAATTCTGAAGGCAAGTAGAAGCTAAGTCAAAATGGAGCAGCATGCATAAATTGACATCACTCAGCTACATATAGATTTGAATAAGAGATTGAAGAAGCCATTGCAGCAATTTGCGTTGGTGGAGAAATGTCGGATCCATTGCACTCACAAGCATGACAAATTGGAGCGTCTCACTTTTTTGAGCAGGATTGAAAGGGTCTTGTAGGGAGAAATTCCCTTTTGAAAAATCTATCAGCCTTTAGCCCTTGTAGACCTGGAGGAAGAATTGACAACCGTGCCAGCAAAAGCATTCAAGGAGCTGATCCATAAACATTTGAGTAGCAAAGATGAACCAAGATTGGAGGAAATATTTATGTATAGCTGGTGCAGATTTCACAATGCACCCTACTCTGAATTAACTTGCTCGTCATGCACAAAAATCATTGCTCAAGCCAAGGGTTGTTCAGACAAGTTGGAGCAGCCAACTCCCAATGAGGAGAAGTTATCCAATGAGGCAGAAGAGCTGTCAATATCCAGAGGATAACACATTGAAGATGAACAAAGAAATTTGACATGAGCTAGTGTCGAGACAACGAACATTGAAGCTAAAAAATGAAAAGGAAGAAGTTGGTTTCAGTAGGACAGCAGAACGTTGTGATGAAAATTTAGTTGGAAGGGAGTTGGAAAGCCTTTCCTCTATCAACAAAGAGTAGTCCTCTAATATAGAAGAGGAGTCATTGGAAGTTGATGAATCAACAAAGTCTGCAACAGTGCATGTTGGGATAGCCAACGAAGATGCTGAAGAATAGGAAGGAGAAAAGGTTGACAACCTTGGAGTAGCAGAAAATGATGACGAAGGTATAAGTAAATCAGATTAGAAGACCTCCCCTTCATCAATGATAGTGATCGAGGATCTGAAAATGTAGATTTGGAGGAGTGGGAGCAACCACTCACCACGACTGTCTACCATCAAGCTTCTTTTTCAAATGATGATGAAGACCTAGTAGCAAAAAGATATGACTAGCTCATCTCCAGATTAGCAAAGGATTGGTCCGAATTAATATTTCAAGTGGATTTGGAGGTATTGCTACTTCCAAATTGGTGCAAAATTCATAATTCATCACACTCTGAGTTTGCATGCAAGCTATGCAAACAAGCCATTAAGCAAGTCAAAGGACAAGTGAGGCAACCAAGCATACCACTTCCTGCAATTGCTCAAGGATGGAACGTGAAGACCAAGAGCCTAAACTGAGTGATGACTCAGCTAAAGGTAGGCCTCAAGAGGATGTTGGGGCAGCAATAGAAGAAGAACAACAATATAGTCTCAAACTTCCGAGTGATGAAGTAGATCTAGCGGGAATGTTGTCCACCAGTCACCAAGAAGTTCTTCCTCTTGAAGAGTAGTTGTGTGTCATGGACGATGGACTTTTTGGCGAGTATTTGGAGGGAAATTGTGCAGTAGACTTTGGTCCCCTTGATGAGGTGCCATCAATTGATGACTTCTTTTGATTGGTAGTTGCACTACTAAGGTATGCTCATGTCGAGGAAGAGCACATCCCAGAAGACGGTAGTGATAAATACATACTCCTTGAGCCCCCGAATAGTGATGCACTAGAGTTTCTAGATTGGGAGAGGAGCTCCTTCTCCATTTACAGTGATAGTGATCAAGAGGAAATGAGTGAATGTCATAATGAGATGCATGAACAACAAAGGGAAGATGACAAAGGTGGGGGTGTTTTGATGGCTTCCAACAAGTATGACAAAATTGACCAACTACAAGATGCAACTTGGAGCCCTTCCACCATGATCATTGTTGATCCTCCTTCACATTCAGGGAGCTGCAATATAACATATTTTTCCATGTCACTATCCCATGACATTGAACATCATAAAAAGGAGGTTGATACTTGGGGAAGGAGATGAGACAACATACTGTCATTTGAGGACAACAACCAAGTGGATTCCAAGTTTACAGATGATCAATGTGGAGAAGTATTTGATTTTGTAGAACTACCAACCAGGGTTGTAGGTCCCATTGGTAGATTGGAAGAGTTGTTTGCTGCCCTGTCCTCCCAGCCTTATCCAAGCTTAATGTCTGAAGTGCTATAACCTCCACCATGCCCGCTTGAGGCTACTAATGCAATGATCAATGATGTTGTGCTTACTCTTGACTATCTAACGCTACCACCTCCATGTGATGACATCTAGGTTCTATCATTCCTTGCCCCTGTTATTTCTCATAACTACACTTATTATTTTGATTATGGGAATGAGGGAAAATGAACATGTTTATGGATTAACCATGGGTTCAATGAGCGTCCTCAATTGCTGATTTTTCATGATGACGTCATTGAACTTCAGTGTTACAATGTTGAACTTTTTTCTGAATATAAAAATAAGTTTTCATGGTTAAGAATGATAACGATCACCCATTTTCTTGTGCATGCACTGCAAAATCCAATGAATGTTAATGTCATCTCACCCTGCCTGAACATAGTGCTTTGTAAATATCTTTGTACATAGCCCATTTTGAGTAGTATAGGTTTCCTGTAAATACTCTGCTTTCCTACTTTCCTTAGTTTAGTTGGTTCGATGTAGATTCATTGTAGGTTGTTTTCTTTCTCTTTATTGCTAATTTGCTCGGGGTCCCTCTGCTTTTAGCTGGGCACATCTATGCGCACAACAACCATACTTATCACCTGGGGTTGTTCTATGTATTTCTTTGTCAAAATCTAATCAAGTCTTCAGAGTGGATGGTGAAGGTCTTCTGTTAGTGTCAAGTGATCTGGGTGTTTGATTCAAAGAGGATATATTGTTGGTTTAATCCGACTTTGACATATTTTGAAATCTTACAACTCTTACACATCTTAAGAATTTGGTAGTCACTGTAGGGCCTTTTGTGAAGTCTAGTTAAGTGAAAAATCTAAAATTATGCTCCAGCGCCATTGTGATTCTCAGCCTTGAGTGTGAGCTTCAATGCTTACAGGTTGAAATAAAAGAGTTGAAAAGAGAAAAGAAAGAAAGAAAGAATACATTAAAAATTAAAAGAAAGAGAAAATTCAACTTTTCAAGGGTATCCAAGCAACTCTACCAGGGCTATGGACATCGACCAACAGTAGAGCAATGTTCGGGAGAATCACAGTGACAGCCTCATCGGGGCTATGGATGCCTGACTGGCAATGAGACAATGTCCCAGATGCTTTTGGAGTTAAAATAAACTACATAGATTAACTTGATGGAGCTTGGGTTCCTGTAGCAACTAGAGGATGGGAATTAATGCAACTGCACACACTTATATTTTCAACATACTGAAGGTTCGGTTGGCTAGTAGTTTTGATCCTTTGGTTGAGCGTCTAGTTTGTTTTCCCTAGCGTTAAGGTTGAAACCAAAGATTCTGGGTTCGTGATTCCAGTTTTTCATCAAAATGCTCTGGAGAATTTCCCCAACGAGTCTCCATTTGTTGTGCATGTTTTGCACACACGCCCCGCCATAGGCAGGGACCCCCTTTTTTTTGCTCCCGATAGGCTGCTTTGCTTCTGTCTTGTTTTACGTGCCCCATTTTCCAAGCCCAAATTGGTCATGTGCCTTCAAATGATCAAATTCCCCTTCCCAAATTCACCTACTTGGGGTATTCAAATCTGGGGAGAAATAAAGTCCCTCGTCCCTGTTCTGCCTTTTGTCTTGTTCCTGCTAACTTGGTCCCTGATCACTCGATTCACTTTTTCCCACATTTTTGACTTTCAGGATAGCTTTTCGGTGGATTTGGGATGTATTTGTGGTGCCTAAGTGAACTGCCAAGGTTTTGTCAACGTTATGTTAAGTTTCGGTAGTTTCGGAGCTTTCCCTCTGGAACTCCCTCCCTCTTTAGCTGTTTTGGAAACATTCGTGGACACCTGTCAGTCTGGTTTCCACAATTTTTTATTTTGGGGAAAACTTTTTGATGGATTTTGGATGTGTTTGTGATGCTTAAGTGAACTACCAAGGTTTCGTCAACGTTCTGTTAAGTTTTGGTGGTTTCAGAACTTTCCCTCTGGAACTCCCTCCCTCTTTGGTTGTTTTGGAAACATCTGTGGACCCCTGTCGGTCTGGTTTCCACATTTTTGACTTTGGGGATAAATTTTTTGGTGGATTTGGGATGTGTTTGTGGTGTCTAAGTGAGCTTCCAAGGTTTCATCAATGTTCTGTTAAGTTTCAGTGGTTTCAGAACTTTCCCTCCAGAACTCCCTCCCTCTTTGGCTATTTTGGAAACATCTGTGGTCCCCTGCTGGTCCGGTTTTCACATTTTTTACTTTGGGGATAACTTTTTGGTGGATTTAGGATGTTTTTGTGGTGCCTAAGTTAACTTCCAAGGTTTCGTCAATGTTCCGTTAAGTTTTGAGGGTTTCGGAACTCTGTCCCTCTTTGGGTGTTTTGGAACATCTGTGGAGCCCCGACGATCCGACCTCTAGAACCTGGCCCCTCCATGGTCGTTTCTGAGACTCCGTCCCTCCGTGGTCATTTTGGAACATCCATGGAGCCCCGGTGACCCGACCCCTCCATGGCCATTTCTGGGACTTCGTCCCTCTGTGGCCGTTTTGAACATCCGTGGAGCCTCGGTGACCTAGCCTCCGGAACCCAACCCCTCCATGGCCGTTTCTGGGACCCAACCCCTCCGTGGCTGTTTTGAGCTTCCAATTTTTTTCAAATGAGTCCAATGTTAAGGAAGTTTTTCTAGGCACTCCTCCTTCCCCTTTTCCCATGTGTTATAATTGAAAAATCTTAGTTTTGCTAAGTTTTGTGAGGTCTGGGAACTTCCCTTTTGGTTTGCTATCCCTCATTCATTTCCCACCCCCTTGGGCCCACATTAATGTTTACGGACCAACTGAGCTCCAAATATGAATATTATGATATTTTGATGATGCATGGATGGATCTAACAAGGATTTTGCAAGATTTGACTAACGTTTTTGAAATTTTAACGTTTTTGATATTTGTGTGTGAAAGCACTTACGGTGTTCCATGTACGCAGGATTCAAGGATCCTACTTCAAGTCAGTCAGGAGACCCATCAAGAAAGTTGAACAAGGAATGCACATAGCTCATGTCACCATTCATTTCATGTTCGCCTCTCCCCCTTAGCACCCACCAACAGGGTCAGCGTTAGAAGAAGGCCTATGCCAATGAAGTCAATGACAAAAATGCAGGGGTGGTCTTGAAGAGAGCATAAGGGAGATATCCACTCCAATCAGGGGCAACCAATCAATTGATGCCAATCATCGATGGGATCATTTTATCCAATGAAGAACACTGCAAACATATCAAGTAAGAAGGAACCCTTCCAGTAGTTTCAACTACAGTAAAAGGGAAATCAGCTAAATGACAAAACTGCTACAACACTTGGGCACT
The DNA here is from genome assembly GCA_007258455.2 of Sequoia sempervirens. Taxonomy (NCBI): domain Eukaryota; kingdom Viridiplantae; phylum Streptophyta; class Pinopsida; order Cupressales; family Cupressaceae; genus Sequoia; species Sequoia sempervirens. The sequence continues at coordinate 428,201,155 of VDFB02193867.1, forward strand.
AGATGACAAAATAGAGAAAAGACAAGGAATGTATTTTTAAAATTTTGGATAATCAGTGGTAGGTGAAACCCTAATGTAATCAAATCTGAGCCATTCGATGTAATTCAATCCTAGCCATTCATTTGGGATTTGGAAAACTATAAATAGGGGTTTTCCCCTCATTTGTAAGGGTTGGAGAATTGATGTAAAGACATTCATCAACAATAGAAAGAAACAATGCATGATTTATGGGTGTTCCTTTTGAGTTTTCTCTTTATGTATGCATGGTTCAACTTCCCTATTAGTTTAGGTGTTAGTTTCTTGAATGGAAGTGGTGATGGTTTTTGTTGTTTCAGTATTTGATGAATTTCCAGCTCATGCTTTTTGTGGTTCATTGATGATGAATCACTTTGCAAAGCTAGTCTGAGCCTCCTTTCTTTATTGTTGCAACTTAGTTTGATTGCATATACATGATGTGTGTATGTAATATGGAAATATGCAGTCCTTAGTGTAGACATCGAAATATGGTTTAAGCCTGCGACTTCCATATTCTTCATAATTCTTATTCTTCAGGGTCATGATTAAATAATGTCAAATTATTTAATTATTCATCTTAACATTAATTCTTCTATTGATTAAATAATCTTAATTATTTAATTAATTCATCTTCTATTAATTCTTCTATTAATTAAATAATCTCAATTATTTAATTAATTCACTTCTCTTTATTCTATCTAATTAATTAAATAAACGTTTGTTATTTAATTATGTTACTAATTAACCTTCTTCTTGTTAAATTAAATAAATCATTATTTAATTTACTCTTTATCATATTTCAACTATAATTAAATAAATTCATTATTTATTTAATTATTCATTTAAATCCCCTTCGTCATTTAATTAAATAAATCTTATTTATTTAATTATTCTTCAAATATCGAGTCTTGAATTAAATGAATTATTAAATTCATTAATTCTATTTTAACACATTCTTCTATATTTTAGATAATTATGTGAGTTATCTAAGTATTCACTTTTACTCAACTCAACATCTATTTTAATCGTTCAATTAACTATTGATTCGATGTCTGAGTGGTGTCTTTGAGTAATCTCTTCTTCAAATCATGTAATCATTCAGTGATAACTCATTTGCGTGCACATGCATATTAATTAAATATTATTATTTAATTAATTAAATGATTGTGTGTGCGTTCGAACAGAGAGTTGTTATAATCAATCTTTATCTTTGTCATGCAAAGATATTTCTAATGTTTTCAAATGCCGAACTGAAGATTAAATCATTTATTTAATCTTTAATTCTATTTTCTAATTCGAATCACTCATGTCAATTCTATCAGTTATCTGAATGCATGTCTAATCAGTCAATCTCAACCGTCCGTTGATCTTTCAATCTTGGCCTGTCGTTCAAATAATCAATTTTCTATAAATTGATTTGTCATTCTTCATTCCAATCTCTCTCACGAATTTGTGACTTTTGAGAGCACTTTTGTCTTGAATCTTCGATATTTTGCTAATCACTATCTTAGGCTATACTTGCACGAATTTACTTGAAAATCTGAGGGCAATTATACTACACAAGCAAAATGGAGAAGGGAAATCGAGATAATTCATGGAAATACGTTTAGAATTGGTGAGATTGTTTCAATTTTAATTACGTTTTTACTTTCCCATGTTCTTTGTTGCTTAACGTTTGAATTTGCATTCTAGATTTAGTATTGTATGCATTGTGTGCTTCTAATCTTGATTCTTGTTGTTTGTTGTGCAAAAGCTTGTTTCATTTTCAGCGTTACATTTTGGTGAACCCGACGTGAACTACTAACCCTCTTGATTAACATTCTTTGTTTGGAAGTTTTTGGTGTTTTTTGTGTTGAAAGGCATAGGTAATTTTGAAGAATCTTGAAAATCACACATTTTGGAGTCTTTTGAGGTCAAATAAATAGCATGGTTGCGTCCGGAAGGGTTGAGAGACGAAGATTCATATATTATACTGCATATTTTCGTTAAGGGAAGCATTTTTTACAAGAAAAACACGATTTTTTTGCGACTGCGAGCCAGAATGACGCATTTGCAAAAAGAATGACACATTTGATTTAAAAGTGACGCATCTGCAATTCCTGAACTGCAATTGAGTTTCTGGACTGCATCTGAAATTTCTGCAACCGCATGTGGAGTTTCTGAGCCGCAATTGAGTTTATGAACCGCATCTGACAGATAAACGACGCATCTGACAATTCTTGAATCGCAAGTGATATCCCGAGCCGCAACTGAAAAGAAACGACGCATCTGACTGGTAACAAAATGACGCAATTGACTGGTAAAAATTTTTATTTCTGCTTTCGACAATCTGGAATTTTCAATTGATTTTCGTGTTACTGATATTTGATTTTCAGCGTGTGGCCATTTGGAGTTAACAAGCTTTTGCAGGACGATTGATGAAGACAATATTGAAAATTACTAATGATATCTTCTGCAGGACGCTTGTCGAAGACCCTAGTTAAATTTTGAAACAGATTGTTTGGTAGCGTAGCAAATCTTTCATTTGGATTAAAATTAACAAGTGTCTACTGTGTTTGGTGCGAAAGCACAAGTTTGGTCACCCTTACGATTTGGTACACCGAAGTATCCTCTCCCCTTGCGCATCGTGATCCTAGGTGTAAGAGAAATGGTTGCCAACTCTAGAACTTGGGCCTGCTCGTGGGAAAAAGTACTCACCCTGCACTCGACCGGTAGCACCCTGAACCCGAGGGACTTCCAGCCGGTATACAAAAGTGGGTTCTTGGGGAAACCCCAAGAATCACAAGTGTGGTTCCGACGAGATGGATCCGAAAGGGGACTCGCGCCGTATGGATCACACCCCACGAATGGAATGCCCGAATTAAATACCCTTTGTTGTAGAGACCAACCTATTTGTGGCCGTTGCTTGGTATTAGTGCAGGGTACAGTATAATGCCCGAAGATTACTCACTATTGATCCCCTTGAGTAGAGATAGTGGTTCTTGGGATGTCACTACCCAATGAATTCAGAATTGGTGTGCTCGAAAGACGTTAATGAGCCGTGGAGGGGAGCCAATGCCACCAAATTCCTAAGCTATCCACTCTCGAGAAGGAAATGTGTTCATCACCAATCCGGGGTATTTTGGTGAGCTATACCAAGTATACAAACCCTAGGCCTTTGGCCTATTAGGATGTGCTTGTCTGTTATCACTTTAAACGTTCTTTGAGTCCAAAATTGAAACTGAAAACACTTTGTCTTACGATTGTCTTTGATTGTTGGAATTTGATCATAGAAAACCGGGTCAGTTTGAAATTCATATCACTGAAAATTCATAGAGAGTCGCAATTCTTCACCAGAAACACGCATCTGATTTTTAGAGTCGCATCTGTTAATTTTGAGTCGCATCTATAAGCTTTGGGTCGCATCTGTAATTTTTGAGTCGCATCTGTTAGTTCGGCTCGCATATGATTTATATAGGTCGCATCTGGTTGTTTTGAGCCGCATCTGTAATTTATGAGTCGCATCTGTCATTTTGACCCGCATCTGTTTTAGAAACACCGCATGCGTTATATTCTGAGTCGCATCTGTTAGCTTGAGTCGCATATGGTAATTCTGAGTCGCATCTGTCAGTTTGAACCGCAACTGTTAAACTTGAAACGCATCTGTCTGATTACCAGAAAAACCAAAATTCACTGTCACTGTCCAGTTAGCAGGGTCATACCAGTTTCAGTGGTCGTCATACAAATAGTCTTTGAAACAGAAACCTGAAACGATTTGCTCAATTTTGCATCCTTTAGGTTCATTTAGTCATTACCATAGTTGTCTTTAGTTAGAATTTGTCTTCATCTTAGGGTTCATATTACTTTGCATTAGACTTTTAGAGAGGTCAGTTTTACAAACTTTAGGAATAGTCCACCATCTATACTCTAGAAAAGTCATAGTGTCAACAAAATTTGTCATTGAACCTAGTCTTATCATCATATACTTTGTCCTACGGAGAGTTGTCCTAGCTCATTAGTCTAGTTAGGAAACTCAGCATGTCTTTGATCTTTGTCCTACATTGGTTCCTTGACTTATCTAAATTGACACTTTGGTTTGACTTTAGGTAGTTGGTCCCTTCACCTTGGGTTTATAGAATTGATCATTTTAGGGTTTCACGTAGACTTCTTGCACCTTTAGAGTCTAGACTAGTATCATCATAGGACATCCCTTATTTTGCAAAAAAAAAAAAAAAAACCCAAAAACATAGAATAGAGTCATACAGTTTCTAGATATAGTTTTGCATTTCCTGCATATTGAGCTTGTCTTACATGGTTGAAACTAGGTCTAAGAGAAGAGAGAGAGAAAACATGTCGAACCCAAGCGAGTTCATCAACCCATTTTCTTCAAGACCTCATAAGACTCTATTAGAAAAATTTACCACTAGAAACACTCAAGGACATGTTACAACAGAAGACATAGAGGTTGCCGCACAAGACCCCGAGTTTGCCTCTTTTGTAGATGAGTACCTAGCAAACGATCGTCAACGGTTCTTAGGAAAATTGCTAGCTGAAGGTGCTACCTTACCTCCAAGATTTGATATTAGTACCTTACAAACTCAACCTACACAAGGGACAAATAACACGACTGCTAGTACTACTATACCTCAAGTCAGCACGACTATGCCATCTAGCACGTCTACACAAAGTACGACAGTTCTTACGACCCCATTTGGTACACCTACTATGACATCGGGATTTAGTTTCACTACAGGGGCTTCATCATCTACTCCCTTAGGTCCTCTTAGTGGGAGTAAAAGACCTAAAACATCAGCCCATACATCTTATGTCGGTGTCACAAGTGTGCAATCAACAACCACACCTACTGCTAGCATTATGGGTACCTTACCACAGTCGATGGCCATACCTAGTGCTCAGGTCACTAGTACTATACCAAGGATTACACAAACAGGGGGCATTCCCTCCTTCCAATATGGCAATCAAAATCCACCTTTCCAGACTAGCAGTCAAAACCAATATACATCGGTTCCGAATCAGAACCCCTTTTCATAGATTGGTAGTCAGAATCCGTCTACTCAGATTCCAGGCCAAAACTATTTCACATCGGTTCCGAATCCCTTTGTATAGAGTGGTACTCCGAATCCATCTACATAGAATCCAAGACAGCATCAATCTATGCCGATTCCAAACCAGAATACATTTACCAACATTCTAAATCTGAATCCACCTCAGATGCCAACGTTCAATCAAAACCCATCACAAGACTTTGGATTTCAGAATACATACATGGATCCGCATAATCCTCCTAGCACATCTTTGACTCAAGTTGACGTCCTACAAACACAAATGCAGGCATTACAAACACAAATGGATAACATGTCAGTGTCAACTAAGAAATCATTTTCACCAAAGGACATATGCCCATTCCCTTTTGATAGATCATTGTACATGACACCTTTCCCTCACGGATATGTCATACCAAATCTTCCTAAGTACAATGGCAAACGCAATCCAGTAGAACATATCAGGGAATTTTCTACCATATGCATTGATGTCGCTTACGACCCCACGTACCTTATGAGGCTATTTCCACGAAGTCTTGTAGGGGTTGCACTAGAATGGTTTTCGGGTCTAGATTCTGGCATTAGATCATGGGGAGAACTAGTTGAGAAATTTGTGGAGCAATTCTCCTTCCACATTGACCACGAGATAAATATAGCGACCTTGTGCCACACAACACAAGATGAAGGTGAAACATTCATTGCTTTCTTCCAGAGATGGAGAACTATTGCTAGTAGATGTCATGTCGAGATACCTGAAAAACAAAGGGTTACAATGTTTCAAGAAAACCTTCATCCAAAACTCAGGAGTAACTTAAGGGTACATTGTTGCATATCTTTTTCGGAACTAGTGGAAAAGGGGTTGATAATAGAGAAGGATCTCATTGAAAAGGGTGAACTCAAGATGACAACACCCAATCGAAACACAGTCGTACAAAATGCTCCCACCGACAGAAATAGATTCTGGTCTCGCAATAAAAATGTCACCAATGATGGGGTGGTGGATGCTAAAACATTACAAGCAGGACCCCTCCTCACATTGAAAGGGCCTCATAATTTTGCCAACACGCTTAATGCTGTCAATCAACCTCCTAATGTGGTCCAAAACACTCAACGTCCACCACCAAGGAGATTCCAGAAACGCGAGTTCACTCCCTTAGGGGAACCCATTGAGTCGATGTTCAAACAACTGTTACAACACAACCTCATACAACTGCAGGAACCAAGACAATATGATCCAGGACAATTTAAACCAACTTGGTGGGATGACAATGCCTTCTGTGACTATCATAGGACAAAAGGGCATAACCTACAAAATTGTCGACAACTGAAGAACATCATACAGGATCTTGTTGACAAGAGAATCATTGAAGTTAGTGGACAAAAACAAAAGACATCGAACACTGATCATCAAGTCTTTTCAGATCCACTACATGACCATGGGAAAGGAACTGTCCCCAGTTCGAGTACTAAGACCAATATGTTAGCCAATTATGCGAATATAAAAACATGACTATGATAGTGGCAAAATCATTCATTGCCTTCGCGCTGCCAATGACAACCTCAATACCATTACTATCAATGCTAATCCAGAATGTGCGTTCAATACTCGTCGTACTAAGTTTGTTATCCAAGGCCCTCCATCGCAGCAAACATCACAACCTTCCAAGTTACAATATAACCTACTTGACCAGTTGGGGAAGACCCCAGCCCAAATTTCAATCTTGGAATTGTTGCGTATCTCCCCTGAGCATCGGTCGATCCTCAATAAGGCTTTACAGAATACCACGGTCCCTAATGATCTTGATGTTAATCGTTTCCAGGAAATAGTCGGCTACTTGACCAATAATCATCATGCCACGTTTTCTGAACAAGACTACGCCACAGACAAGATGAACCACAATGACCCTTTACATCTAGAAGTCCTTGTTGATGACACCAAAGTTAGACGAGTTTTGGTAGACGGAGGAGCAGGGTTAAATCTATGCACTTTAAAACTAATTAAGGCATTAGGTATTTCAGAAGCATGCGTAGATACCACCAAGAGTATTGTCATTAAGGCTTATGATGATGAAGAAAGAAAATCAAAGGGGGTGGTAACACTTCCTATCAGAATTGGTCCTGCGGTAATGGAGACAAAGTTCCAGGTCTTGGATCTCACCCTCCCATATAACCTTTTGCTAGGTAGACCATGGATTCATGCCATGAAGGCAGTCCCTTCCACATATCATCAGTGCCTTAAATTCCCTTACAATGGCACCGAAATAACTATCGATGGTGATCCCGATCCTTTCCAGTATTGCACTAACCTAAAGGAGATCCCTCAATGCCAAGTGCCAGTCAACCAAGAGGCCTCATCGTCTAATCCATCTTCTTATGTTGACCCATCCACACTCACTCGAAATCTGTTGCACCTTCACTTCCCACTACTCCTAGGGTTGAGATCCAAGACAAGGGTTGTGGAGAGTATTATATGAAGACTTCTTATTGTGTTAGCCACTTGGTTCCTCCTAAGTCATATGGTTTGCCTACAACAGGTAGGGGACAGTCTATAATCACTATACATGTTCCCCCCACAACAACTTTCACAAAATGGGGTGAATTAAGCAAAGAGGCCGTAGATACAGAAGATGTCACTTCCTGGCTGTATAAGGAAGATAATCAAGAGCCCCTTTTACTTGCTCATATTCCTACAAGAATATATGGAAAGGGTTTTAAAATCATGCAAAGCAAAGGATATGATGGGCAGAGTGGTTTAGGCTTAAACCAAGATGGCAGAATTGAACCAATATTTGTTTCTCAGTGGCCAAAAGGAGTAGGGCTAGGGTTTCAACCGATTCAGATTGGCGTTCCTAGTACTCCATTACCCTTACTTGAGGAAGTACGTGCTTCAGAAGACATTAAGACATCTCATGAACCAATAGACCAAAATCATTGTAACTTGCCTGACTCTAATGATTATGAGTGGGATTCCTTATCCTCTACTTCTTCCATGGACCTTGACAAGTTATTTGGAGAACTTGACTTGCTGTTAAGTTCCTCACCAAACCCCTTAAATTCCTGTCCACCAAAGAAAATGACAAAAGAGGAGTGGTTTAAACACTACTATTGGGAATCACTTGATCCTACCTCATGGCAACCTAAGCCACCTCTTTCTGATTGTCAAACCTTGGCATTAGGCCCACCTATTTATCCACCTAGACCCAAACCCAAGAGAAAAAAGGACTTGGTACAAGACTTTTGTGATCATATGAATAATTCAATCCTTACCTTGACCCCATTAGACTTTGATAACTCTGACGATGAAATGCCCTTAGTTTATCCCCAACTCATAGATTGGGATCAACAAGATACACCCATCTTAGACACTTTTGAGAACGATGAAGCAATTGCTGAGTTCCTGGGATTACGTGAAGGCATACCTAACGGAGATCATAAAGCTGGTTTTACCATTGACTTGGACAATAAAGCATATTTTGGGGAATCTGTTCAACCCTCCAGTCGCAAAAATGAGAAAAAGAATAAACAAGATAAAAAGGATGAGTCTCTAGGTAAAAACCGAAAGGCACCTCTAGACAATGAAAAAGTAAAAAGAAAGGACGCATCCGAAGGTGAAAACCTCTCTGAGGCGCCTAAGGATGGAGGTTTGAACATTTTTCCCATTACACAGGAAAAGTCACCAATGCTCGTGGAAGAAACTGTAGAGGTCAACATAGGCACAAAAGAGAATCCACGACTGGTTTATTTTGCAGCGTCATTGACAACAGAAGAAAAACCTGCATTCCACGACTTCTTTGCACAGAGACAGATAAATTTCGCTTGGTCATATGCAGACATGCCAGGGTTAGATCCTGAACTTGTTCTACACCATTTACCTTTACAACCAGGTGCCAAACCAGTGAAATAGAAGTTGAGAAAAATGCATCCACAGATTGCTTTATTAGTCAAGGAAGAACTTAAGAAACTCTTAGACGTTGGTTTTATCAGACCTATCGACTATGCAGATTGGATTTCCAATCTTGTACCAGTTACCAAACCAGCTGGGGGCATCCGCATCTGCACTGATTTTAGAGATATCAACAAGGCTTGTCCTAAGGATGACTTCCCTTTGCCTAACATAGACATGATAGTTGACATGACAGCAGGATATGAGATGTTGTCCCTTATGGATGGATTCTCAGGATATAACCAAATAAAAATCGTAGCTGAAGATCAACATAAAACAGCCTTTACTTGTCCTTGGGGAACGTATTGCTGGAATGTTATGCCCTTCGGACTCAAAAATGTAGGAGCAACCTATCAACGTGCCATGACTACTATCTTTCATGATCTCGTACACACTTGTATGGAGGATTATGTCGATGACCTTATTGTAAAATCTAAGACAAGGGTAGAACATTTACAGGTTTTAGACAAGGTATTTCAGAGACTGGAGAAGTATAATGTGAGACTCAACCCAAAGAAGTGTGTGTTTGGAGTCAAGTCAGGAAAGCTGTTAGGTTATATCATTTCAAGATGAGGTATTGAAGTGGATCCGGCTAAGGTGAAAGCAATCATGGACATGCCACCACCCAAAAATCTCAGTTAACTAAGAACATTGTAGGGAAGGTTGCAATCTATCAGAAGGTTTATAGTGCAGCTAGCAGACAAGACACATCCTTTTCAACACCTTCTTCAGAAAGGAGTACCATTTGCATGGACAGCTAAGTGTGGAGAAGCTTTTCAATTGATTAAAGAATATTTACTTACACCACCTGTCTTAATGCCACCTGTTGAGGGAAGACCATTGATTCTGTATATCACAGCAACCCATTCATCACTCGGAGCATTGCTTGCACAGAATGATGATGAAGGTCATGAACGGGCAGTCTATTATATTAGTCGGACTTTGGTTGGTTATGAGCTTAACTATAGCAACATTGAACGTGCCTGTCTTGCAGTAGTATTTGCTACCCAAAAAATGAGGCACTACATGCTAAACCATCAAACAATGTTGATTGCTAAAATAGATCCTCTGAAATATCTTCTCAGTAAGGCAACATTAACAGGACGACTGGCTAAGTGGGTTATGATACTTAGTGAGTATGATATCCAGTATGTAGAAAGAAAGGCTATTAAAGGACAGGTCATTGCTGATCAATTAGCTGACGCACCACTACAGGCAGATCACCCATTAGTGGCAGACTTTCCTGATGAGTTCATATTCACTTTTGACACAAACATAACATGGAAACTATACTTTGATGGCTCACATACAAATCATGGTTCAGGGGCTGGGATATTGTTTATCACACCACAGGGTGATTCCATCCCTAAATCATTCAGAATTGCATTTCCATGCATGAACAACATGGCGGAGTATGAAGCTTTAGTGACAGGTTTACGCATGGCAGTCAAGTGGAAAATCAAGAACCTACAGGTATATGGTGATTCTCAATTAGTAATAAGACAGGTAAATGATGATTATGAGACTAAGGATGAGAAGCTTGCTCCGTACAAGCGCATGGCTGATAGTTTTAAAGAGTACTTTGACAAAGTCAAGTTTCATCAGATACCTCATGTTTTAAACAAAGCAGCAGACGCTATGGCTACAATTGCCTCACTCCTTGACATTCCTAACAATGTGCCTAAGTTTGAGTTCTTGGTCGAACAGCTTTTGGTCCCCGCCTACGATATCCCCGATTCTGAAATGGTGTGTGACATTGTTGGTCCTGATTCACCATGGTACAAAGAAATCTATGATTACCTTCATGCCGAAGTCATGCCCATTGGCCTATCCAATAACCAACGTAGGACATTTCTTCGCAAGTCAGCCAAATACACCATCGTCGGAGACACTTTATATAGACGCGCCTTAGATAATACCCTGTTGAGATGTCTTGATTGTACTGAAGCACAAGCAACCTTGCGTGGGGTGCATGAGGGTATATGTGGTTCCCATTCTAGCGGTCCTACCTTAGCTAAAAAGATTATGAGACTGGGTTACTATTGGCCTACTATGGAAAAAGACTCATATGTCTTTGTAATGAAATGTCGCCAATGTCAAGTTCATGGAGATTTGATACATGCCCCAGCACAGGAGCTCCATCCTATCACATCACCGTGGCCCTTTTCCCAATGGGGACTCAACCTCATAGGTAAAATCCACCCTACATCATCAAATGGACACAAGTTCATTATCACTGCCACTGAGTACTTTACGAAGTGGATTGAAGCCATTCCTATGACATACATTACTGGCACACAGATTTCTAATTCATCTTGAACTATATCATTTGTCGGTATGGTGTCCCTCAGTCCATAATCACTGATAATGGCCGTCCATTTAAGAACCAAGAAGTCCGTCACTTGTGTGATCAATTTCATATTCAACATCACTTCTCTACTCCATACTACCCACAAGGTAACGGCCAAGCGGAGGCGTCTAACAAGACCATCATTAGAATCCTCAAGAAGACTGTCAATGATGCTGGTCGTGACTGGCATTTACAGCTCAACCCTGCCTTATGGGCTTATCGTACAAGTATCCGTACCCCCACTGGTGCTACCCCATACTCACTTGTCTTTGGATCTGAAGCCATTTTGCCTATTGAGGTCGAGATTCCTTCCCTAAGGGTATCCTTGAAAAGCCACATTGATGATGAAGAGTATCGAGTGTCGAGACTCCATGAACTAGAATTCCTGGATGAGCGAAGACAAAAGGCACTGGACCATCTCCAAGCATATCAGAATCGCCTTCGCCGTAGCTATAACAGGAGGGTCTTAAACATAAATTTTGACATTGGAGACCTAGTTTTAATGGAGAACCCAAAGAATCAAGCAGAAAGAGACAAACCAGGAAAGTTTGAACCTAATTGGTTGGGACCTTATGTTGTTACAGAAGCTTTTGGATCAGGAGCGTACCAACTCTCTACTCCTGAAGGTGAACCATTGTCCTCACCAATCAATAGTATGCATCTGAAGAAGTTCTACACATAGCTTCTGGGAGCCTTTGTCTTATTTAGCAAAAACACAAAAAAATTAAAAACAAAAAAATCATTATCAAGGTGAAAACCTGGCAAACAGGCGTCTTGGTAACACCAAAAAAAATTAGTTAATATGGAAAATAGTAAAGACAAATCAATCGTCCAATAGTGAAAACCACTTCGGTGGCGCTTTGGATAGGTGCCTTGGTGAAAACCTGGCAAACAGGCGCCATGTGTACTCGACTCTACTCCTGTGTCTACTATTATTCTAATCTATCTTGTACATACATCACTTCTTTGAACATTTTCCCCACCATGTATATAGCTCAAATCCCTGTACATAGTCCACTTCCTTGTACATAGTCCACTATCCTGTACATATCCCTTACCTTTTGTATCCATCACTTGTATATACCATTCCTAATAAGTGGTAGTCTTTCCCATAACTTGGAACGATTGACATCGAGAGCATTTCATATCCCTTGTTTTACCCTATTCATAGTCAGTTGGTCTTATACTCGACTAGGGGAAAACACTTGACATGTGTCATATTGGTTCTTACATTGGTTGTGTTGAAGATGTAAAACCATGGACAATCCACAAACATCGCAAAATGACTTGAGAAAACACAAAAACATCAGAAAACTTCAAAAAGACAAAAAAATCAAAACATTTCAAAAATACAAAAACAGAGTCAGAGTCAGTCACACTTGTTAGTCTTTGTCGTTTGTCGAACTACGTTGCCTCTGCGACTGGACGTAGGCAAGGCCATCTGCCGATGTGCCCCTGAGGCATTAGGTCAGTCTGTTTAGGTTTTTCTGTATAAAGTCATGCGTCAATCCATATGTCTATATGACAAGGTCATTGGTAGTGTCGAACTACGAGGTCTCTGCGTGTACAACGTAGGCAAGGCACATCACACGATGAGCCCCCGAGGCCACACTAGGTCAGTCCATTAGGGTTCGTCGCATTCACTTTCACACATGTCTTTTATTTGTAGTCAGTCTTGTCGGTCGCAGTCAAGTCGAACTACGAGGTCTCTGCGTGTACAACGTAGGCAAGGCCATCACACGATGAGCCCCCGAGGCCGCACTAGGTCAGTCCTTTAGGGTTTCTCATCACACACAGTCAATTGTCAATGCATCATATCAAGTCATGCATTACTCTGGTGAACAAGTCAGCAATGTCTCTGAGTCATATCAAACAACTTTCCAAACATAGCAATTTCAAACAAGATCAACTAACCGTCTGCTACAGGATGTGTCCTTCTTGGAAACAGACGTTATCAAAACAACCAACCTATGTCTTATTCAGGATGTGTCCTTCCTGCGTAATCGACAAGGTCAAAACAATCAAACGTAGCCTTACACAGGTTATCACATCAACAGCATCTGACTCAATGTCTTATACGATACATGTCTTTCTGAAACTAGGCTTTGTCATGCCTTATACAGATAGTCATAACATCGAAACCAGACTTAAAGTCTTATCCGGTATGTGTAGCCCCTGAAATCAGGTTCTATCAATCAAACAACTCAAACAAACAAATCATGTTTTTGGCAAATATTTTAAGTGGCTTTTTGACTTTATTGGCTTATTTAACTTATCATTTATCTTGAATTGATGACTAGGATTCATGTTATTAGCTTTCTCAATGATGTCCCATGAGGGATTTAGAGAAGCAATGACATATCAGAATTCTATTTTCTTTGACTGCTGTCTGGCGATTGTCTTTTATTAATTTGATTTTGAGTCATGTTACTAGTTTCCTCAAGGATGTCCCATGAAGGATTTAGAGGAGCAATGACGTCTCATGACCCGTCTTTTACTTTGTTTTCTGTCTGTGGTTTGTCCTAACAAAAAGACTGGGGCAACTTGTGTCCTTAGTATGAGTTAATGACAATCCTTGTCTGCGACTGTCTGTTATTAGCAAGTGGATGACCTTGCACACCTTGATTTATGTCATATCCTGGTGTTTGTCTCCATTTGTATTAGTCTCGCCCAATGATGATAAAGTGTAATACCTTTTGTGATACAGAAAAAAATCGAAGATTCCTAATACTAACATCTATCTCCTGTCTTTCGTTCTTTCTCAATCTTTCTTTTCGCACTAACATTTCTTCTTTTCTACATCTTCACCACCCTTATCTATTTTCTTCTATCCTTTTTTCTTTCATCTTCTAGTTCTCTCATCAATTTCGAGAGCACACTCATGTTCTTTGAACCTGTCTGTCCTCTCGAGGGGGCATACCTTCACCTGTTTTACACTAGGGCATTACTGGGCCATATTTATTTTCGATTTTCTTTGACACAACGCCTAAACAACATTGTATCAAAGAGGGGCAAATGTAGACACCGAAATATGGTTTAAGCCTGCGACTTCCATATTCTTCATAATTCTTATTCTTCAGGGTCATGATTAAATAATGTCAAATTATTTAATTAATTCATCTTCTATTAATTCTTCTATTAATTAAATAATCTCAATTATTTAATTAATTCACTTCTCTTTATTCTATCTAATTAATTAAATAAACGTTTGTTATTTAATTATGTTACTAATTAACCTTCTTCTTGTTAAATTAAATAAATCATTATTTAATTTACTCTTTATCATATTTCAACTATAATTAAATAAATTCATTATTTATTTAATTATTCATTTAAATCCCCTTCGTCATTTAATTAAATAAATCTTATTTATTTAATTATTCTTCAAATATCGAGTCTTGAATTAAATGAATTATTAAATTCATTAATTCTATTTTAACACATTCTTCTATATTTTAGATAATTATGTGAGTTATCTAAGTATTCACTTTTACTCAACTCAACATCTATTTTAATCGTTCAATTAACTATTGATTCGATGTCTGAGTGGCGTCTTTGAGTAATCTCTTCTTCAAATCATGTAATCATTCAGTGATAACTCATTTGCGTGCACATGCATATTAATTAAATATTATTATTTAATTAATTAAATGATTGTGCGTGCGTTCGAACAGAGAGTCGTTATAATCAATCTTTATCTTTGTCATGCAAAGATATTTCTAATGTTTTCAAATGCCGAACTGAAGATTAAATCATTTATTTAATCTTTAATTCTATTTTCTAATTCGAATCACTCATGTCAATTCTATCAGTTATCTGAATGCATGTCTAATCAGTCAATCTCAACCGTCCGTTGATCTTTCAATCTTGGCCTGTCGTTCGAATAATCAATTTTCTATAAATTGATTTGTCATTCTTCATTCCAATCTCTCTCGCGAATTTGTGACTTTTGAGAGCACTTTTGTCTTGAATCTTCGATATTTTGCTAATCACTATCTTAGGCTATACTTGCACGAATTTACTTGAAAATCTGAGGGCAATTATACTACACAAGCAAAATGGAGAAGGGCAATCGAGATAATTCATGGAAATACGTTCGGAATTGGTGAGATTGTTTCAATTTTAATTACGTTTTTACTTTCCCATGTTCTTTGTTGCTTAACGTTTGAATTTGCATTCTAGATTTAGTATTGTATGCATTGTGTGCTTCTAATCTTGATTCTTGTTGTCTATTGTGCAAAAGCTTGTTTCATTTTCGGCGTTACACTTAGAATATTGCACTGGTTTTGTGCAACTGTAGGTTTCTCTTGGCCAAGCAAAACCCAGTTTAGGGAGTTTGTCTACTGTAGCAACTTCCATGATCACTATTCATTTGTAGTTTCAGGTCTAGGAATATTCTCTCTTCCCTACCCTTTTTCCTTTTTTTTAATGAGTTACCTATGCTAACCTTCATTGCACATTGTAAAGCTAAATCCAATGATAAAAATGGAGTTCAAGATTGTTGTTTGAACCTACAACAAACGCACAACAAATTCCCCATCTTAGGAACTTCATTTCAAGACCCAACTTCCCATGCTTTCAAAACCCTTTAGAAAAGGATAACAATTTGTGTATTAAAAGATCAACATAGCATAATTATCTCAACTAATATCAGCATAAAGTAACACATGTAACATAAACCATTACTTCAAATATACCCACTAAATTAACTAAGAATAAAGTAAAATAACCAAAAATGTTAATCTACAATCTACTGCCAGTTATGTCAATTAACAACAATAATAAGTATTTTTAAACATAAAATTCTTTAAATGAAATTATTTTAAATCTCTCATCATTTCTCCCCCACTTGCTCTGGACCATGTCCTCATGGTTCCTCATCTAGAATTATGGTGTTCTCTTTTTCTTTGTTTAGTGTCTCCATCCAAATGTAGTAGTCGAATAAACCTTCCTTGTATTGATCTGGTAATCTAGTATTGAGTGTAAAGCCATGGTTTTGCCTCAACTTTTCAAACCATGGTCTTAACACTCTATCTGGTATATTTGTTGTCTTCTTGAGCTTTGGTGTTGGCATAATGATGATCGACATTTTGAATCTCATGTTGACCCAAAATTATTTCTGGTGGTAGATTAAAGTGATGACATGCCTAACTCTGATCAAACTCCAGCTGATATTATTTGGACTTATTGGTTCCCTTCTTTTGACTATCTCTGGAATGAGCTGGTACCTTTCCTCATAGGACTGCAATGCTAATGGAGAGAGTTTTCCTTTAATATTCTAGAATGCAACAATAATATCAAACAAGTTTGAGACATAAGGGGATTAACTTGATTTATCCTTACCACTAATCATACAGCCTTGATATATTTTTCAGCATGAGGCATTTCAGGTCTCATTGGTAACCCATACCTTCTCTAAGCCTCCTTGTATTTATCCATTCTACTTGACCATTCTATCTGATTTTGCATTAAAGAGACAAATGACCTGATTTGAAGATTGCCAACATAAATATTCTAAATAGATTCATCATTGTCTCCCATTAAGAATCCATGTTGGTAAAGCTCACACATTAAATTTTGAATGTCAGGGTGGCTATTAAAGTAATCCTGCAAAAACTTGTGATCCTCATGGTAATCCAAGCTTCTTCCTAAGATTAATTGATTTAGTTTCCATTCTAGAAACTTCTCTTTGAGAAACAAAGCATACATCCCAGCTGGTCTTCTCATGGAAAGCATTACAGAACTAATTTATGCTGCTTGCTTAAGTCTCCTCTCAATCTCATTCTTTTCTTTTTCTAATTATGTACCTGCTCTTTCAACACTTTATTTTCTTCCTTATCTTTCAAGGTTGTCAATGAGAGATATCTAGTTTGAGCTGAAGGAGGAATATCTGATGGAATGGAAGGAATATCAAATATAATGGATGGAAAGGCAAGGTATCACAGAGGAGTTGTGGAAGTAGAGGCTTCTTGCGCATAAAACTGCATAGATTATTGTTTTAATTACTTTTCCTTTTGTTGCCATTCCTCTTTTAATTTTGAAATTTCTTCAGCATTTTCTAATGCTTTCACACTAGCTTGTTGTAGGGCATCCTCTGTTTTACTCAATTTTTCTCTAAACCTTGCTTCATTTTGTTCAATTTTCCTTTCCACTTCCTCAATTTTGTTGAAATATTGTTGCAATTCTTCTTCTTTTCTTCTCAATTTCTCCTTAACGAATTGCATTTTTTTCCTTTCTTGTTCCAATTTAGCTTCTAGTTGGGACATTTTCATAGCCCTCAATAGTTTTTTAGTTTCTAACTCCTCTTCATTCAATTTTTCATGGGATTCTTCTTCTTCAATCAACAATTTTTTTTCCTTTTCTTTGCTTAATAGTTGGAGGTATAGGGGATCTCACGTTTTCCTCTTCTTCAAATTCCTCAGATGCTTCTTGCTCTTCCGTTTGTGCTTTGGAATCTTTAGCAGAGTCATGGATTTCAAAAATATGAGGTCTTTCAGGAGTTGGCACTAGGTCTTCAAGAGGACTTTGGGGCTGCTCAGGAGATTGTATTGGTGTACAAGTTTCTTCATGGCCTACAATGGTTTCTTTTGGACTTTCCAAAATAGGAGTTTGAACTTTAGGTGTTTCTTCGGGGGTGGACACTACGGTCTCAACATGGCTAGGGATTTCCTCATGTACTTCTTGCTTCCTCTTTTTGGAACTAGTACAGCCTACCCTAGAAAATTCTTGTGATTTTCTTTTTCCCCTTTTCTTAGAAGATTCTCCTTTCTCAATTCTTTCCTTTTTAGCTATGGATCCCCTTGTGGGTTTCCCTCTTGGATTTTCTATAGGCACTGACAAAAATTCTAAGAATTCCTACTTCCCAATTTCTTTTTTTAAGAAATCATGTTTAATTATCAATTGTATTAATCCCTAGTATTTTATAGAAGATTTCCCCCTAGCTTTTACTCTCAAAATCATGGAAGAAATTTGCTGGAACAAAAATGCTAGTAGATTTATCCTAGTAGAAGGGTTTGTCTGACCATACCTCAAATGTATTAATAACCACATTCCAAGACCCAATATCATGCCATACTATCTATTGCAGGTGAAGAACTTCATGAGCCACGTTGCAGTAGTTCTCCATGGCTTGTCCAAAATATTACGAGCTATGTCACGTTGGTCTCCTTTATGCATTTGAATTTTTGGCCTTCTTTCTAGCTCTTGGTGAAATGCAACTACCAATTTCTCAAATTTAACCCAACCTTGGTTAACCAATTTTCCCTAAGTTGGGATTCTAGAAATTTCATTTATAATTTCTAGAGTGACTTCAATTATTTCTCCCCTTACTCTGGTGACATTCACATTAAAGTTTCTCACAAATTCCCCAACCATTCCTGGGTAGAAACCTTCATACTACATTACAAAATTTAGCCACCCAGCTTTTTCTAACAATCTTTTGGTTTCAGAATTAAGATTGAAGTTCTCAGGCTCAACATTTCTCTTATTCCCCATCTCCCTCTGTCTACAATGGTAGACTTCACTGGTGGACTTCAACTGGCAGTCTGAATTACTTACCAAAAATGAGGAATGATTTTTTCTTGATTTGGGAGCAGCCAATTTGAAAATGACATGACATGCCATTAACTTTCTACATTAATTTTCTTTACTACCCTAGATGATTCGCATGCCAAAAAATGAATTTTGCAATTCAATTCACAAGGTTGGTGGCATTCATTACACATGTCAATATACATACTTGGGAGGATTTTTGAAAAGACAACTGAATTACGAAAAAAATCATTTATCATTGACTGACATCATCCAATGTCACATCATTCCTTACATCAACTATCCACCACTTTTTGAAATGATTAAAAGTTTATTTATTATCATCATTAATTAACAGTATGGCAGATATGTCTAGACTTATAAATATTTACCTATTTTAAATTAGTCTAACTACCTTAGAAAATAATATTCAAAAGTAATATTCACATTAAATGTGCACCTTAATTTATTTTGAGCCTTTGAGTTCTTCAGGAGCCTTTAGGGGTTCTTTAGGAGCCTTCAAGAGCTCTCAGGAGCTTGGAATTACATTAGTTGAGAGCCTTCGAGATCATCAATATTTTCAAGGGTGCTTCAGGAGTCTTTAGGAGCTCTCAGGAGCTTTAGAACTTTAGGAGTCATTAGGAGTTGTTGAGTGAAATGGAGTCTTTAGAGTCTTCAATCTTTAGGAGCCTCTAGGAGCTTTTTGGGAGCTCTTTAGGAGCCTTTAGGAGCTATCGAGGCAAATGGAGTCTTCAAAGTCTTCAATCTTTAGGAGCCTTCAAGAGATTTTTGGAGTTCTTCAGAAGCCTTCAGGAGTTAAGTTAGATAGACCACCATTTTCTAGTTTTTAGTCATCTTTATTTTATATATATATATATATATATATATATATTTTCGAAAGCAAACTGCCAATTGCTGGTTTTCAATTTACTTCCATTTTTCTCAAGGTAAACCACCATTTTTTGGTTTTCAATTTACCCTGTTTATTAATGCCCTCCTCAAAGGTTTAGATACCTTCTCTCATGGAAGAAATATCTTCCATGAAAAAATGTTCAATTCTGTGTTGTAGATCATCTAAAAATTCTTCCTTTGATGCAGGCTTATGATATGTTTTCAGACGATGACCATTTACTAGCATAACTCTTTTTCCTCCATCAATTGGTACTAATTGGACAACTCAATTTTTAAATATCTGATCTATCTCATAGGGTCCTAACCATCTTGTATGGAACTTCCTCTTAAAATCTTCAAATCTGGAGTCAAATAACAATGCCCAATCTCCTGCTTTGAATTGTCTAGACACAATATGTTTATCATTCCATTCTTTCCTTTGATTTTGAATCACCTCTGTATGTTGAAGTTCCTCCATTCTCATTTCATCAAGTATATTAAGCTACAAAATTCTACTTTTCTCCACTTTTGGTAGATCAATTCCAACTTCTACTACTATCTTCAATGTTTTTAATTCAAATTCAATTAGCATAACCCGTTTCTTTCCATACACTAGTTCATAAGGAGAGAATCCAATTTTTGTTTTCCATGTGGTATTATAGGCCCACACTACTTCATCCAACCTATCTACCCAGTCTTTCTTTCTTAATGAAACTATTTTTGTCAAAATATTCTCTAATTCTCTATTAGTAACCTCCACTTGTCCATTTGCCTGAGGGTGATATGGTGAAGATTTTTTGTGTCATCCAGTATTTCTATAAAAATGCTTCCATCATTACTGATACAAACTATGGTCATTGGTATGAAACAATTTCCCTATGTACCAAATCTTTGTAGAATTTTATTTTACAAAAAATATGCAACCTTATCTTCAGTTGTTGTTGGTAATGCCTTCAACTTGGCCCATTTTGTTGCATAATCAGTAAAAACAAAGATGTAACATTTCCCTCTTGAAGGTGAATCAATAGGTCCCACAAAATCTATGCCCCATTTTTCAAATGGTTCCAGAGCTATTTTTGGTTGAAACGACATCTCCTTGGTCAGCGTGGGTCTTCCCATCCTCTGGCATTCATCACAGCATGTGAAAAAGAATGAAACATCCTTTGTAATTGATGGCCAAAAGTAGCTAGCTCCTAAGATTTTGTGAATTGTTCTCACTATTGAATAGTGTCCTCCTTCAGGTTCATGATGGAAGGCATGTACTACATCATAAACATCTAACTCAGATACACATCTATGTAAAACATGGTTAGGGCATAATTTAAACAAAAGAGCATTAATCCACTGAAATCTAGAACTTTCACAAATTAAACTATTTTTTTTGTTTTTGAATAAAGTGACTTGGACATTTTCCTATTACAAGGTAATTTTCCAAATCAGCAAACCATGGTGGGTGAATTGATATAACAAATAGATGTTCATCTAGAAATGTATCATCCACTGGTTCTTGATTATCCTACGAAACAATTATGGAAAGAAAGTCAACAACAACATTGTCTTTTCTAGGTTTATCAATAATAGTAAAATCAAATTCCTGCAACAATAGTAACCATCTAATGATATGTCCACCTACTATAGCCTTGTTCATCAAATATATAATTGTAGCATAGTCTATATATATGTAAACTTTGTAACCTATAGTATAATGTCTGAATTTGTTTATTGCATATACTATAGCTAAAAACTCATTTTCTATTGTTGTATAATTTCTTTTTGTAGGATTTAAATTTTTACTAACATAATAAATTGCATTTATGGCATCATTGTCATCTTTTTTTCCTAACACTGCTCCAATAGCTAGATTGGATGCATCTGTATGTATGTGAAATACCTCTCCCCAAATAGGTCCTTTAATGATTGGAAAAGTTGTGAAGGTTATTTTGATTGTCTCAAAAGATTTTTGACAATCTTCATTCCATACAAACTCCTCTTCTTTCTTGAACAAGGTAAATAGTGGTGATGCAATTTTACTAAATCCTTCTATAAATCTTCTGTAATACCCAACATTTCCAAGAAAACTTTGAACTCTTGTTTGGTTCTTAAGGATTTCAATATTCTATATAATCTCAACTTTCTTGGGATCAACCTTTATCCCCTCTTTTGAGATGTGATATCCCAAAACAATTCCCTATGTCATCATAATGGAACTTTTTTCATGGTTGAGTGATAATCTGTGATCCTTACATCTTTGTAAGACCTTTTCTAAGTTTTGGAGTGCCTCATCAAATGTTTTGGCATGGACTATAAAATCATCCATATAAATTTCAACACAAGAAGTGGTGAAGTCTGCAAAGATGGCTAGCATTGCTCTTTGAAATGTGGCAGGTGCATTACATAGTCTGAATAGTAAGACTATATATGCATATGTGCCACAAGGATAAGTAAAGGTAGTTTTACCTTGATCTTTAGGGGCTACATGGATCTGGTTATATCCACTGAAGCCATCAAGAAAAGAGAATTAGTTGTTCCTGCTAGGCTATCTAGTACCTGATTGATGAATGGAAATGGGAAATGGTCTTTCTATGTGGCTTTATTCAATTCTTGATAATCTATGCCCACCCACCATTTACCATTCTTCTTTGGAACAATAACTAGTGGATAAACCCATTGACTATTAGAGATTGGGTATATGAACCCTACTTTGAGAAACTTCTCTATTTCTTTTTTTACAATGTCATGAAGAACAAGATTGATACGCCTTTTTCCTTGTCTGATTAGTCTTATGTCTTCTTTGTAAATGTGGTGGCTATATATTGAAGGTTAGATCCCTCTCATGTTCATATATTCTGAAGAAAATGCTTCAGTTTTTTTTTCTAAAGTGTCTTTCAATTCTTGTTCTTACGTTGGGGATAAGGATGAATTGATATTGAGAGGTTTATCTCCAACTACTATAATCTCTTTGGTGTTTTTGGTCGAATCTATTGATTTCTCAACAAGAGTATTTAGAGGATAAGAGTGTTGTCTATGTAATGTTGTTTGGCAGTTTCCTCTTTCAATTTCTAAAGTTAACTATTGTTCTTTGCATTCTTGAACATGTTTAGTTATAGTAACCATGGCTAACTTTAAATCTTCATCCACCCAAAGTTTACTATTTGGTTAAGTTAATGGTTGTGTTGATGGGTAGAGTGACAATTCTTTTTGGTTTTTACCATTTTATATGATCATGCTTCTAGATCTACAATAAATTAAAGTAGCAACAGTAGCCAACCATGGTCTTCCTAAGATGATTGGATATACAAAATCTTTCTTTTTGGCTTTAAGAACCAAAAATTCAACTGGGTAATCCCATGTGTCTATGGTAACCATGATTTTTTCTATTATACCCTTTGGTTTTGTGGTAGATTGGTCAACTAATTGTAGAACAATTTTTGTTGGTTGAATAGTTGTCATCCCAAGTTTATGTTATGTATCAGATGTGATAACATTTATGGCAGCTCCTAAATCATTTAGAACATTTGATATTTCAATTCCATTAATACTTAGCCTTATTACAGGGCTACTAGGATCATTAAATTTTTGTGGAAGTAGTCTTCCTGATAACAAATTAGTAATTTTTGTCCCTACTTGAATTGTTGAAGGAATTTTATTTTTCCTTCATGGAGTTTTCATGTAAAGGGATTTAACTAACTGATTTATCTTTGGTATATCTTTGATTGCCTGTAATAGTGGTATCTCAATGTTAATCTTTTTCAACTCTCTAAGAAGTTGAGAATCAATTACATTCACGTGATTAGGTGGAGGGATTTCGGGAGTGGTTTTCTCATCCTTTAAGCTCTCAAGGTAGGGAGCTTGAATGACAGTTTTTTCTTCCTCCAAGGTTTGTTTTCCAATTGAATTTTCATTTTCTTCCCTTCTTTCTTGAAATTCCTCTACTGGTGTAGTTTGCACAGTTCGATTTCTCAATTGTATGTCATTAACATCAATAACATTCACATTAGGGGGATTTTCATCATTACGTGTGTTTCATGGATTGGCAACTAGTTGAGGTGGCATTTGAGGTTGGTTCACCTGATCATTGGGAGGATTAGGGGCATTAAGTGTTGGAGGTGTTTTCCCCTAGGGCCGTTTTTGTCCCTAATTTTTTCATGGTTGGAATTGGTTTTGATTCTGTTGCCATGAGGATTGATTGGCTTGCCACTATGGCTGATGATTCCATTGGGGATTCATCCATTCCAGTTGACTCCAATAAGTAGGTGGTTGATATTGAGGGGTCTATTGGTTCTGGTTTTTCCAAGGTTTTTCATTCTAGTTTGGGATGGAACCATATTCATCTCTTCTTCGATTATTGGTAGTTTCTTTAGATTGCTTTTTATGCCAGCCAAAATATTACATGAACCTGTTGAGTGTGCTTATTCACAAATCTCATAGATCTCAACTTGATTTAATGGGAATTCTCTCAAATGGTGTTTTCCCCTACATTTGGAGCAATAAATTGGCAATGGTTCAGTTCTCCTCTTATCTCCTTTCATGTTGAGATGCGAAAGTAGATTGGCCTTCATGTTTTCTAATTCCTCCATTACCTCTAATACATCAGTGGTATTAGCCTTGTTTATTCTAGAGTTTCTAGTCCCCACTCTAGTTCTATATTAGTTCCTACAGATCTCCAAAATTTCATCCAAGGAGAGTTGTTAATGTCTCCCTTTCCCATTAGATTCAAGAAATCTCTTGACTCGTCATCAATCCCTCTCAGGAAAATTGTCTTGCTAATTTCATTATCTAGCCCATTAGTACACCTCTGATGCACAAATTGGAACCTATCAGCATAGTCTTCTAGAATTTCATCCTCCAATTGCATCATTTAAAAAAATTCCTCCTTCCTATCCCTTGCTCGATAATAATCTTGGTATTTTTCCAAGAATTTAGTTTCCATTTGTTGCCAAGTTCTAATCATTCCTGATCCTAAACCCATGAACCATCTTAAAGTTGATTCTTTCAAAGTAGAAGGAAACAACTTCAACTTCTTATTATCTATTGCATAATCATAGGTTTGGCATAAAATTTTAAATTCAAATAGGAACTGATTAGGGTCTTCTAAATTTTTTCCCCTAAAAGTAGGTAGAACCAAGGGAAAAATGTTCTTCATAGGAGGTTCATCAAGTTGTCTTTCAAGATTGATAGGATTTTAAAATGTCCTATTTGCTGGGGGATGTATTAGTTGGTCACCCATTTCTTCTCTTGGAAATGGATTTTCAATTGGAAGTTCTTGATTATTTTCTTGATTTTTGATCTGGTATTGTTGAATGTCCTATTCCTAATCAAAATCAATAATTCTAGGAAAATCAATGTTTCATGGAAGAAACCTTTCTAGATGGTCTCTTTTTTGTCTCATCCACAATTCAGATCTCTCTTCCTTATCAACACTAAGGCTTCACACGGAATAGCTAGATATTTTAATTAATCCTTGGTAATGGCACCAAAAATGATGGGCAAGGTCGTTGATGTCATAATTTGCATCATTTAATCAATTATGTATCAAACCGGGTGTGTCTCAGAGCAATATGCGATAAGAATAGTTGTCAAGAATTCTTTGGGAGGGGTTTTGCACTGTAAACAACTTCAGGTAACAATTTTCCTACTTCAAGAGCTTTCAGGAGCTCTCAGGAGCTAAACTATAGCGACTGATTCCTAAGGTTTAATTCTATCTTATTTTCTAATTTAAAATCCTATTGACTTATTTCTAACTTTATTGAACTTGAATTAGACTGATTCATGGAGATAACTAATGATTACTTTAATCCTTAATTTAAAACATGAAATCCAAATTAATTCTAGTTTTCTTTTAAAAGAAATCCATATTTAATGGCTAAAATTAAAAACTATTTAAGAACATAAATGAATTGTGAGGAAATGATGATTACTCTAGAAAACATAGAGAGTAATCTCCATGAATAGATTTTCAACAAACTCCAACTTCATCTTTCTATAAGTTCCTATCATCGCTTCTAATGAAACTTAATAAATAAACACCAAACTTAACTACTACGAACATCTAAATCCAATTAATTTGCTAAACCTTATAATGATTCCAACAACTTAATCTAACCATAATAATCTAAAACTTGAAAAGTAATTCAAGCAAAAGTAACTATCCAGAATTAACATTTACTAAGTCGGAAAATGATTTAACAACTTAACAATTCAGAATTAACATCTACTTCAAATTTAATATGAATGAATCAGAAATAGCATAACTTAACAAAATACCAACACAAGATCATTCCAAAGGTTGAGCAGGCCCTGCTCTTCCTCAGGTAAGATCCCTTAACACAGTGATTGAATTAACTCCTTGCTTTCATTCCCATTGATCAAAAGTAGAATGCAGAACAAAGTATTGCTATTGAATTACAAAAATATGATTGAAATTATCTAACTTCTAACTGTTGGAAAAACAAGGACAGACAACTGAGAGGGGGGTGAATCAGTTGTCTCAAAAATTTAAAATTTTCTTACTGAACTTAACTAAAATCTTAGATTTGATAGATAAGAAATTAACCGTAAGCAATTAACACATCAGAGAGACAAAAAATGCCAATATTTTTTATGTGGAACCCTGTTAGGGGAAAACCACGGTGGATATTAGTCCAGAAGATTATATCTGCTAAAAGTATGATGAAAAATAATAAGGGGAATGCACATGCATTTAGGCACACTACCTAGATCTCACTGCCCAACATAATAGGATTAAAAAATCCAAAGGGTATGAACTGAGAAAATAGCTTCTACACAAGCCTGATTACAGTTCCAATTAAGCTCAACACTTCTTCACACTTCACATAATCTTCTTCACACTCTACTCTGCAGACGAATGATATTCACACATACACTCACAGGAGCACATGAAGAACCTTCACAACACACAACACCAATGGAACAATCACACTTATATATCCGCTTCATGAGATTTCACCACAACTTAATTGGCCAAGAAAATAAAATATTTTTGCAATGTCGGCCCAAATTTACAAATAAAATTTTAATGCGAATTTACAAAAGTTGGCCATAGCGTAGGAGGACCCAAACTTAAAAATTCAACAAAAAAAGACTTCAATTCATTTTGCCTCAATCATCCACAACACACTACCACCATCATGTCAACCAAGAACAAGAAAAATTGAACATACGGAGAAAACTATTTGACCACAAGCACACCGATCAATGTGGATGTACCAAAAATATAGAGCATGATCTAGAAGCATCCAATAACACTAAGAAACAATATAGAAGCATCCACAACAACTAAGATCAACAGAATTACACAATCTTCATTCAAAAATACTTTCAAAGACCACATAAACACTGTCAGACCACAACACACTCAAAACTTCACGCGGACCTCTAAAACTTCCGGTAGATGATCTAGATATACTCAGCAATAAGTTCTTTAATCCACACCAACTAATCTTCAATGTATAGAACAAGAAACCTTCAAGACCTACACAGTTCCACTAGGAACCTAGAACACTTTCTTTTACAATTTTCTCAATATCCTCGAGATAGACAACCTTTAGTACACCAAATGCTAATAGTGTTGACATCAATGACAACCACATATCAGCAACACATCCACAACATCCAAAAATCTCCCCCTTTAGCATTGATAGCAACACATGGCGTGAAAAAAATACCATCAACCCAACACACTGACTTCTTCTACACTTCTCATCTTCAAAGGATTTTTCACATTACACTTCTCCCCCTTTGACATTAATGGAAAAGGTAACAATGACCTTCCCATATACACACTTTGAACCACACATATGCACATCTAACTACTCCCTTGAGTAGTAGCCATGAAAACATCAATCTAGATCAGAATATAGCAATGAAGTTCATGGATTGATGCAAGCAAATGCATCTTTTAGTTCTTATTAGGAGTGGTGATTACCCCTAGCATACCTCTAAGATACTCAAAAGTATCCTTGTACAATGTCTTAGTAAATATGTTTGCAATATGTTCTTTGGTAGGCACATACTCCAATCTGACTTCTTTCTCATTCACTTTCTCCCTCAAGAAATGAAACTTGATTTATATATGTTTAGTCTTAGAGTGTAGCACCAGATTCCTTGAGATATTTATTGTACTTGAGTTGTCACAGTATATAGCAATAGGCTCATCATATGTCACCCTGATATCTCTCAGCATTTGTTTCATCCATATCACTTGAGTACAATTATTGGTAGTAGCAATGTATTCTACTTCAATAGTAGATAGAGAAATTGAGTTTTTCTTTTTACTTAGCCAAGATAAGATACCAGCTTCTTCCCTAGGAAGAAAGCACCACCACTAGTACTTTCCTATCATCTACATTACCAGCACAATCCACATCAGTATATGCACTCAAAGTGAGATCATCATCCTTTGGATACCAAATTCCAAAGTCAATTGTTCCTTTCATATATCTAAAGATTCTTTTGACAGTAGTTACATGTGATTCTTTTGGATCAGCCTGAAATCTAGCAACCATACATACAACATTCATAATGGTTGGTCTAGCCTGATTCAAGTAGAGCAATCTACTAATCATTGATCTATATCTGGTTTGATTTGCATTAGGAGAGTCTTCATTTTGTGTTAACTTACATCCAGTCACCATGGGGGTACCAACAGGTTTGGAGTCATCCATCCCAAACTTCTTCAGCAGTTCTTTCACATATTTGGACTAAGATATGAAGATCCCCTTGTCCAACTGTGTAACTTGCAATCCCAGAAAGAACTTCATCTCTCCAATCATACTCATGTCAAATTTACTCTGCATTTCATCAACAAACTTCATGCATAGATTATCATCTCCTCCAAAAATGATGTCATCAACAAAAACTTCTATAATTAACTCCTTATCATTATATAATTTAAATTATAAGTTGCTATTAGCAGTACCTTTAGTGAATCCAAGCTTCTGTAGGTATTTGTCCAATCTAGCATACCAAACTCTAGGGACTTGGTTAAGTCCATACAAAGCTTTCTTCAACTTGCAAACCATATCTCCCTTGTCTGTTAGTTAGCTGAAATCCATTATGTTGTTCAATGTACACTTCTTCTAGTTCTCCATTCAAAAATGCAGACTTTACATCCATTTGATAGACTTTATAGTTCTTTTGTGCAACATAAGCAAGAAATAGTCTAACATATTCAATCCTAGCGATAGGGGCAACAGTTTCTTCAAAATCAACACCTTCCATTTGAGAATACCCTTTACATACCAGTCTTGCTTTATTCTAGACCACTTCACCTTCTTCATTCAGATTGTTTCTAAATACCCATCTAGTACCAATCACATTTTTTTCTTTAGGTCTCGAAACCAGTAGCCATGTGTCATTCTTTTCAATCTGTGTCAGCTCTTCCTTCATAGCTTCCAACCAGTGTTCATCTTGATAGGCTTCAATGATATTTTTAGGTTCAGTCTTGGAGATTAGACAATATTTTTCTACAATTTTTCTTCTATTTTGCACTCCTTTACTCGTATCTCCTATGATTTGATTTTTAGAATGACTTAGCTTTACATATCTTGGCGTTTTGGGACATTCTTGAGCTTCTGACTCTTCTAATCTTTCTCCTACACTTGCACTTGTATGTGCCTCTTGACTGACTTGACTTACTGGAACAAATTGAGGTTGTTTCACCAGAACAACTAGAACATATGGAACATATGGCACAATTTGAAGTTGATTTTTCATTTGAGCATTCTTTCCTTGGCTTGTAATGTATTCATCAGAATCATAACTACAATGTCTGGATGATTTGACAGAATCCTCATCAACTCATACATTTGCACTTTCAACCATCTTTCCCAGTCTTTTTTTATAGCACTGGTAGGCCTTGCTTTTAGTGGCGTAACCTAGGAAGATTCCTTCATCACTTCTTGCATCAAATTTTCCTATATCATCATCTCTCCTTATATAACACTTATTTCCAAAGATCTTAAAATACTTAATAGTTGGCTTGCGACCAAACCATAACTCATAAGGAGTCTTACCATATTTACCATTAACATTTACCCAGATTAAAGTATATACAGCAGTGCTTACGGCTTCACTCTAGTACATCTAAGATACATTTCCTTCCATCATCATTATTCTGGCTACATCCAGAATTGTTCTATTCTTCCTCTCTACAACTCCATTCTATTGAGGGGTTCAAGGAGTAGATAGCTATCTTTTAATTCCATGCTCTTCACAATAAGAGTTGAACTCCTTGGAAATGAAATCACCACCTCTTTCTCCATGAATACTTCTGATTCTGGAGGGACCACAAAGGTTAGTATGTAGCAACTCCAAAAAATTATTTGAATGAAACTATTTCCTCTGGAAAGAAACTCTAGTTTGTTTACCCATCTAACATTCCTTGTAGATTACATTAGCAGGCTTCACTAACTTAGGAAAATCTCTTACTGATTGAGTAGAACTTATCTTGATAATGTTGTAAAAGTTTACATGACACAACCTACTATGCTACAACCATCTTTCATCTAATTGAGCAATTAAACAACTTCCACTAGCAGTATTCAGATGAAAAATATTACCTTTTGTGTGTTTCCTTGTTGCAATCATATTCTCAGAACTCCCACGTATCTTGCATCTTCCATATTTGAACTGAGGATCATATCCCTTGTGAACCATTTGTCCAACACTCAACAAGTTATGCTTCGGGCCTTCAACATAGAGGACATCATCAATGTTATCCTTACCATCAAGGTAAATAGATCCTCTTCCATGAATCACACTAGCATTGTTATCTCCAAATCTTACAACCCCACCGTCATACTTCTCTAGACTCACAAATTTTCTTTTATCACTAGTCATATGATGTGAGCATCCACTGTTAATGACCCACTCATATTTTTCTTCAACTTGAGATGCAAGAGCTTTTCCATCTTTAGTAGATTCAGTAGCCACAAGATTATCTTCAATGGTAGCAATGAAAGCCCATTCATCTTTTTTCCCATTATCTTTATTAGACTTATCATCGGTCATTGCTTCTTCAACAAAGTAGCATCTCTTTTGGAATCTATAATTTTTAGGCTTAGATCTAGGAACTCTTTTAGGACATCTTGATACAAAATGACCTATTTTACTACATGAAAAAAATTAATAGGCAATACATCTTCATACTTACCTTTTTCTCTCCCTTCTTGGTTTACAATCAGTGCTTCCAATTCGTCTACCTCTATTTCTTTATCTTCAAGTTTTAGTTCTTCATCATACTTGGATATCTTTCTGGAACTCTCTCCCAGACTATATCTTTGTCTATTACTTTTGGATATAGTAGCCTTGAATGCAGATTCAGTCTTCAGTGTAGATTCACCAAATTCACTTATTTCAAAAGAAGCAAGCTTCCCAATCAATGTGTCTCTTGTCATCTTGTTCACTGATTTGAACTCTTCAATAGAATGAACCTTCATTTTGTAGGAGGGAGGAAAGGATCTGAGTGCTTTAGCTACAATTTCATCCTCATCCATAGAACCACCAACACATTTAATACCCATCACTATTTCTTTCACTCTCTACATAAAGGAAGCGATATTTTCATCTTCACCCATCTTCAAATTCTCATACTTACCTTTCAAGCTTTGTAGCTTATCCATCTTCACCTATGCATCTCCTTCATACAAAGTTTCCAGTTTCGTCCAAATCTCATTAGCTGTCTGCAAACCCATCACATTAGCCATCTCTGAATCTATCAGAGAACTCACCAAAGCTTCAACAATGCTGGTATTACTTTCAACATCTTTGATCTCATCAGCAAAAGAGGGACCATTCTCAGGAATAGTATATGGATCTTTTGTAATCTTCCAGTAGGCATCACCAATGCACTTTAGATGACATTACATACTGACTTTCTACATTGAATAGTTAGTTCCATCAAATCTAGGAATGTCCTTCTTGAATGTTGCAATCCCAGATCACCTCAATCTTTTAGACATCTTCAAAGGAACCTCCTTTGATACCAATTGTTGGAAAAACAATGATAGAAAACTAAGAGGGGGGGTGAATCAGTTGTCTCATAAATTTAAACTTTTCTTACTAAACTTAACTAAAATCTCAAATCTAATGAATAAGCAATTAACAATAAACAATTAACACATTAGAGAGACAAAGAACACCAATATTTTTTATGTGGAAACCTTGTTAGGGGAAAACCATGGTGGATGTTAGTCCATAAGATTATACTCTACTAAAAGTATAATGAAAAATAATAAGGGGAATGCACATGCATTCAGGTACATTTCCTAAATCTCACTACTCAAATACAAAAGGGACTCACTGCCCAACATAATAGGATTAAAAAATTTGGAGGGTATGAACTGAGAAAATAGCTTCTGCACAAACCTGATTATAGTTCCAATTAAGCTCAACACTTATTCACACTTCGCACAATCTTCTTCACACTCTACTCTGTAATCGAATGATATTCATACATACACACACAGGAGCACACAAAGCACCTTCATGACACACAACACCAATGAAACAATCACACTTATATATCTGCTTCATGAGATTTCACCACAACTTAGTTGTCCAAGAAAATAAAATATTTTTGCAATGTCGGCCCAAATTTACAAATAAAATTTTAATGTGAATTGACAAAGGTTGGCCACAGCATAGTGGGGACCCAAATTTAAAACTTCAACAAAAATTGACTTCAATTCCTTTCACCTCGATGATCCACAACACACTACCACCATCATGTTGGCCAAGAACAAGAAAAACTAAACATATAGAGAAAAATATTTGACCACGAGCACACCGATCAATGTGGATGCACCACAAATATAGAGAGTGATCTAGAAGCATCCAAGAAAACCAAGAAACAACAGAGAAGCATCCACAACAACTAAGATCAACAGAATTACACAATCTTCATTTAGGAATACTGATAGAGACCACAGAAACACTATTAGACCACAACACACTCAAAACTTCATGCGTACCTCTAAAAATTTTGGTAGATGATCTAGATATACTCAAAAATAATCCCTTTGATCCACACCAACTAATCATCAACATACAAAACAAGACACCTTCAAGACCTGCATAGTTCCACTGGGAACCTAGAACACTTTCTTTTACAATTTTCTCAATATCCTCAACATATACAACCTTTAGTACAACAAATGCTAATAGTGTTGACATCAATGACAACCACATATCAAGAACACATCCAGAGCATCCAACACTAAATAAATTGAAATATGGATATTTATAATAATATCCTTATTAGATTCTAACATGGCGTTAACTACCAAGACTTAGGGTGACCAACTAAAGATTACAACAAAACTAAAACAGAACTAAAATTGGACTAAAGAGAACTATGCCAGATTGGTGCTAGAAGTAGAAGTTCCATAACCAACTTATAAAGAAGTCAATTCAGATTTGAGTGACTCATCATCTAGTAGGGCCCATCTATGGCGTAGTCATTCATCATGATTAAATAGAGATTTTAACCATATCATTAATTTTTAGGATACCCTATTCAAAACCCTTAAGAACAGGATAACAATTATGGTAGTAAAAGATCAACACAACATAATTATCTCAGCTAATATCATCATAAAGTAACATATTTAACATAAACCATTACTTCAAATATATCCACTATATTAGCTAAGCATAAAGTAAAATAAGAAAATATGTTAATCTATAATCTACGCCCAGTTATGTCAATTAACAACAATAACAAGTCTTTTTAAACATAAAATGCTTTAAATGAAAGTATTTTAAATCTCTCATCACTACCAATGACTCCAAAAGACTCCCCAGCTTGACACTATCCCCAGCAATGACACCAAAAATGTTGGCCTCCTAAAATGATTTAATAACTAAGCCTTCACAACCATGATTTAGAGATTGGACATCTAACCTGAATAGTTATTCAATCATCATGAAGGTGTATTTAACTTGTCAACCCAGGGATGTGAACTTGAAATGGGTCAGCACAGTATGTGCACTAGGGGCTCAAGTAGACATTGCATTCTATAGCTAAGAAACACAATATTGAAATTAAATTGCTTAGAAGGAAATAAAGCAAATTTTGAACATCAACCAACAACTATGCTAAGCTAAAATGCAGAGAAAGAATGAAAATTTGAGTGACAAACATGAAACTACTCTGTTTGCTTTGGCTATAGGAACAGTCACATAATGGAATTCTAGTGGTTGTAGGAATAGTCGATGCCAGATTTCTAACTAAGCACTAAAAACAAGTAATACTAAACTAATGCTAAACTAAGAAGATAGATTATTCACCAAGTGGGCCCCCTTGGATAAGTATCCTCTAAACTAACAAGAACTCAGATGCTTGAACTCAAAACTTTATTTCATTCAGTATAAATCATGCATACAAAGAGTAATGTATCTTTATTACTAAAACTAGAGAATGAGAATACAATAAAAAATCATGCAACATCCTGAAGAAGGAGCATCAAATCATTATTTATACTATAGCTAAACAAGACAGTCAACTCCACAACTAGGAGGATGTCATTTAGGGAAAATAAGGGAAAATGGAGCGATGGCAGTTATGCATGCATGGAATCTGGTCAGACATGCAAGTCAAGCGCAGATCCAACACAAAAATAAAGCCCATGCATGCTCTATCATTAAGGTCCACCACAAGGTGGTTCCATTCACTTGCATGAAGAATCTTTGTTGTCGGCTACCTTTGACTTGGAGCGATTCCTCAGCTGGACGTTATGGTGCATGCCCAACTGGCGGTGTCTTCCTCAACTTAGCACATTAAATCTACATGTCAAGCTTAGTACACATAATAACTGCACATCTATAACCACTCTACGAAACATTTATTAATCACATGCAAAATCAATATAGATAACCCACATATTATTCCAAATATCATTAAAGCATGCAGAGATAGGATAATATCAAATGTCAATGGTTTGAGGGAAACATTATTCCGATACCAACACTTAAGCATTAAATTCCATGACATCTATGAGAAAATAGACTATATATTCTACCCAAAATTAGACCAAAAACTCAGCTCATCACCCATCGACCACCAAGGCCTACCAAAGCAAAGATCAAAACCATGTGGATCCCAAAGAAAAAAGATACAATGCCTTCTAATGAAAAATATGTAACAACATCCAAATTTTCTAATCCACAAGCTAATCATACACCATCTCCATCTCCTAATTTTTTTTGGGTCCTTATGTCCCAAAAATCACTATCCCATCTCCTCCATTATCCCCACATCAATCTCCATCCATTAATCCTCCTATCCTTTCACATCCACCACCATATGTGTCAATATTGGTCCTAAACTCATTACCCCATCACACACCTAACCCATCATTCCATCCATACACTTTCCAACATCCCATACATTATCCCACATATCTCCCTCATCAAATCCCTTTAATCCATTCTCTTGCATAATCCATTTATACTAATAACGTTGTACCAACATCCAATAGTCATTTCACACATGGGCTCTTAATACCTTGTATGAAACTTGATGTTTGAGTCCTTCATCTATCCTCTTATCACATGTCTTCCAAATCCACTTATACGCATCCCTATCCTTATCTATCTCCATCTGCATACTACCCAAAAATCCAAAAATATCCAAAAATTCCAAAAAATCCAAAAAATTCAAAAAAAGAAAGGAAAAAAAAAGTAAAGAGAAATAATTCATCCAATGGTGAAAACTTGGAAAACAAGCACCTTGGATAAGTACCATGGTGAAAAACTGGAAAAAAAGCATCATGCATAAATCCCCATTTGTCTCCTTCCACACTAATGGGAAACTTCATGCTATACATCCCCTTCATCCATTTCCTCCATCCCACCTATCTTCCACATCCTATCATCATATCCCATTTATCTCCAACCCGACCATCCTCCTTGTGATCTTGATATAGACAAGGGCACCGATTTATGCATGCTTTGGAAACCTCTTGGTACAAATTCCCTTCATCCAGACACTACCCTATTCCTCATCCACATTCATCTACTTTCTTTGTCCACCTATTGTGCTACCATCAGTCTCCCTTCCTGATCCTAACATCCTACCTTCATCCATCAAACTCCCTCAGCCACCCATCCTATCTTCCTCTAGTTATCTCCTGTATCTTCCCATCCTCTTGTCTTTCTTCCCTCCTACCTTATCACACACGACATATCTAAAGTGGGGGAACCTATCTTCCTTTGTGACATAATTCCTTGGAGACATCATTCATCCATCATTTAATCCCCTCCATCTCCCCATATTTATCTATCAATCTAACTAGCCAATAACCTTTTCCTCATCTGGATCCTCATCACTCTATCCATTCATTACAACATCCTTTCCATCTCCCCATCCTTATCTTCCTATCCATCCAAACAATCCCTTCCATCTTTCCATCCTTATCTTCCTATCCATCCAAGAAATCCCTTTCATCTCCCCATCCTTATCTTCCTATCCATCCAAAAAATTCATTTCATCTCCCCATCCTTATCCTCCTATCTATCTGTCATAGCATCCCTTTCATCTCCCCATCCTTATCTTCCTATCCGTCTATCATAGCATCCCTTCTATCTCCCCATCCTTATCTTCCTATCCATCTATCATAGCATCCCTTCCATCTCCCCATCCTTATCTTCCTATCTATCATATCATCCCTTTCATCTCCCCATCCTTATCTTCCTATCCATCTATCATAGCATCCCTTCCATCCCCCATCCTTATCTTCCTATCCATTCATCTCTATCCTAATCCCCTCTCATAATCCCTTGTCATTGGTATCCAACTATAGGCTTCCCCCATGTGACCCAATGCCATCTATCTCATCATTATCCCTCTCACTTCTTTCCAACATCTTTCCAATCTCTTATCACTCCACATCACTCATCTCTCCATAATGACATTCTCCCCATTCATCTTTTGATGATTTGGATAACTATCCCATCCCTGAGCTTCATGCAATCGCCATCATCCTATCCAATCCAACAGATCTATCTTGTCTCATCATATCGGTTCTATCATTTTATCCACTTATCATGGTTATCTCATCATCCCTTATCCATCATTTTTCATCAATCTTTTGTCAAACTACGTTGCCTTTGTACTTTCGCATAGGGAAGATTGATCATTTGATCTTCCCTCGGGGCTTTTATCCGACTGGTCTTTTTCCTCCATCCTTGTCTCCATCATCCCCTTTTCACTTTTATCCATGGTCCTTTATCAAACTACAAGGGCTCTGCACTTTCACATAGGCAAGGCTAATCTTTGATTGCCCCCAAGCCCCTAGTTCATTAGGGTGTGTTAGTCTTTTTTCTTGTGTCTCGTTTCTCGTGTTGTGTCATCAAGTATGTCCTTATCTAGTTGGTTCTTCATAAATGAGATCCACTCGTATCATGAGATTCAATTGGTTTCAAAATTTCCTGCATCATTATTGCTCCTTTAGTTTAGTATCCATCTTTGGTCTCAACAAGATGCATCCTTCCTAACATACCTCATCAACCCCATCCATCCTCTTGATCCTATGGAAAAGGACATTTTGAAATTGATTGTAATCTTTTGATACTTTTGGCTTTTATTTATCATTTTAGCTCCCTATCACAACTTTTCATGGCCGCCATGATCTATCATATTATGTTGTTTTTTGATCAGTTAACATAGGGGCATATCTTGATCTTTTTGTTTTGTTGTTGTCTTCTAGGTTGTCCCATGTAGTACCCACCAAGATCCCTAAGGTCTTGTGTTATGATGGGGCATCCTTTTGTGCTTACGGTTATCCCAATGCCTAGCCCAACCAAGGTCTTTGCAACTTTGGGGTGTTGGGATAGCCTTCTTGTCTGTTGTGTTTGTTTTATGCATTAGACACTAATCCGCCTTGGTTTTACATACCCTGACATCTAGTGTCTTATGCTATAGTAAAAAATAGTGCTTCGAAATGGAAAATTGCATTAGGATTGCATTTCATTTTC